>CM035430.1:138505450-138552950 GCA_020310875.1 Ceratopteris richardii
AAAAAAACGTGTACAAGACTATCAGAGCTCATGGAGTGGGGATGGCTCAGCCTGATAACTCCTTTACATGGGGTGGTATGGAATTCTTCCAGCAGGAGATCAGGACAAGGGGGACACATGCAAGCCAGTGGTTGGGGACTGAGGTAGGTCTCCTCTTACTTCATTTTCTCATGTCGATAGGTGGCTATTTAGGAAACAGCCTTTTCTTTGTTTTATGCTGATGGCCCTTAACAAGTGGTTCTTCCCTATCCAGATAGGAATACTTTGGAGGGGGTACGTAATGAGAAAGGAAAGGGGTAGTGCTTCATGGGAAGAGGAGAAATCCATGAAGCAAGGCATGCATGAATTGTATACAGCCCATATGGGGGATCCAAAATTTCAGGCTTTTACCTATAGCCTATAGGTGAAGATGATTGTCTGGGAATTTCCTAATTATTGCTATGGCTAGCCCTTTCATGGGAGGTGTGGAGAAATCAGGTGCTGACCAAGTGTTTTTCCTTTAGAGCAACCATGGAGCTCTAAAAGGGAATAAAATCAGCCCAGCAAATAGACCCTTGGCTATCATGGGAATGGGGGTAGACATACAGCAGCAAAAGATTAATAGAAAGGGATTTCCTTCAGCACCCCATATGGCGTAGCAGAAAAAGAGGAACAGAAATGCTTCAGCAAAGGTAGAGGACAATTTTTTTATTTCTTTGTTGGATGGCAGGATGCTCTTTGTAGCAGCAAACTGCCTTTTTGCTTTCCTGGATTCAGCAGGGGTTAAAGCTCTCGTGAGGGCAGAGTTGGGAGGTTAGGCCTTTTCCTCCAAAGAGAGGAGGGTGCTCCCTCCAAGGAGGGCAGGCTGCACCCCTAAGGAGAGGGCGGTGCCCCTCCAAGGAGGACAGGCTGAAACCCCAAGGATAGGGTGGTGTCCATCCAAGGAGGGAAGGCTGCACCCCCAAGGAGAGGGTGGTGCCCCTCCAAAGAGGGCACTTGATCCTCCATTCTCAAAATCCTCAGGAGTCCTCCCTCAAGGGGCTGCTGTCAGCCCTCAGCCAAGTCAAGGGGGAAGGCAGCAGCACTTCTCATTGCCATGGCCAAAGAAAGTCCACAGTTGATTGCTTGGGATACACACCAAAGGAAGCTGGGTGGTTTAGTTTGGATGGCGAAAATTTAGGGCCACTGCCCTTTCCTTGGAGTTCAAGAAAACAAAAAATAGGTGTACACAGATTCATGCATCAAACTTTAAGATGGTCTGGTTGGATATTTTCAGCATAATTACCATGTTAAGAATCTATGGCTGAGAATAGAAGGATTAATGAGAAATTCTATTCATGACATCTGGAAAATAATAGAAGTTCCTTGGACAGCAAGGCTTGTCAAATTTATCCCCTAGAATTTAGGGGATGTACCTAAATTTTAGGGAAATCTTAGAATTTAAAAGAGGTTCTAGAATTTCAGGGTGAATTCCTGAAATTTAGAGGAGGCTCCTGTTTAGATCGGGGTGCTCCTGAAGTTTAGGGGATATTCCTGAATTTTAGGAAAGTTTTTTGACTTCAGGAATAGTGTGGCCAATTTGTAGAGGTGCCAAGAAAACAGGGAAGGCAAAAAAGTTGCATTTTTGGGACAAGAATTTCCAGCACGTGAAGAGTTTCCCGGATTGAAGCATGGCACTATGGAGCTTCACATTGCACCAAAGGGAGCATTTCTATAATTCCCTAAACTCCACCGCTTGCACGAGAGGCAATTCTGAAATGGCCCAATATAAATAATAGGATCTTTCCAACACTTAGAACCGTGTACACATACACTCCTTGAATCAAATAAGATAGATGAATGACTATAAAAATAGACAAGAGACGAGAGAAATAAAGCGAAAACGCTACTCTAAATAAAAATAACTTGATGAATTAATAATTATATAATGTGTGTGTAATATACAAAATCTGGATAAAGACTGAATATATGATGGATCTAGGTACAAAAATTTGAGAGATGTGTCCCTAAGAGTTAAAGAAATATGTGTGTGCTTGAATATGGAATAGAAAGACTCTTTGTAAGAAAAACAGCCTATGTAATGAGAATGTAATGATCATATATGTATTAAATCATATACAAATACAATGTCATTGGCACTCATACATTGCTCAATGTATGAGAGGTGAATGAGCTATGAGATAAGCTCTCACTTCACAATGAAACTCACTCAAAATGATCCCATGGGCTCGAGATAATATGCGAGTCTTTTGATCCCCTTTTTATAGTTGTACTTGGAGCCAAAGTTTAAATTCAAATTCAAAGATCTACCTAAAAGGTGAATCCTAAAGAATAGGATAGATTCTCTCATCTTTCAACAACCAAATGATTCGTGATTTAGAGCTTCCTAACTCCACGTGGATATGTACCACTTTTACAAAGGTAAAAATGAAGAACCTATTGCAAGAGGTTGATCATATGAAGCCTTGCATAATAGATCATGTATGAGTTAATTAACCAAGTATGTGGGCTTGGTTTTAATTGCACCAACATAAACCATCTACACAATTCACGTCTTGAGAAATGTATGCTCTCAACTATTGGAGTTTGAGATCTACGGAAGCACATGAACAACATAAGGAAGAAGAAGAAGCTTGGAGCATAACACACAATACTGAATGTATTACCAAGAGAATTTATAAAGATAGCAACCCATTAGGGTAATAGGCATATATACAAGCCAGGGGAAAAAAACCTCCTAAAGAGGGAAAAAAGTGCCCTAGAAATCCTAGTGTGTTCACACACATTATTACCTAAATATATCAACAAATCCCCCCTAGGGGCGATGCAGTGAACAAGGAGCTAGCACTCATGTATAAGGAAGTGCCAAGCTATGTGGAATGAATCCACAAAAGGAAGTAAGCCCAAAGCTTTGTAGAAAGCTTTAAACTTCTCCCTAGGCAGAGCCTTTGTGAAAAGGTCTACAATGTTCTCCTATGTGGGAACATATGCCAAATTGATCTCTCCAGCAGAGAACCTCTCCTTGACATAATGATAGTGCATCTCAATGTGCTTAGTGCGACCATGGAACACAGGGTTCCTTGCAACTGCCAATGTGCTCTAACTGTTAGTGAAGATGGTGGTAGCAGAAGACTAACTGACCCCAAATCAGGCATAAGGTGTATGAGCCACACACACTCAGCAGTCACGAAAGCTTCCCTATACTTAGTGCCACAACTGGAAGTGGCCACAGTAGGCTGCTTCTTGCTGAACCAAGTTATACAGCTATCAAACATGAAGCGAAAGCCACTAGTGGACACACAAGTGCCATAGCAACCATCCCATCCAGAGTAAAAAAAAAGCATGTAAATCTGGCAGTAGTGATCCCCCCTTGGGATAAAACAATCCAAGTAGCTAGGTACCACTCAAGTAGCAAAAGATGCACTTAACTACTTGCCAATTCCTGACACCTGGTCAATGCATAAACCTTCTCATATATGAGATAGCAAACTGAATATCTGGCTGAGAAATGCATAAGTAAATCAAGCATCCAAGAGCCTGTTGATAGAGAACAACATCAACTGCATCTCCAACATCATGAAAACTCAATCGTAAACATGTCTCCATAGGAGTGGCAATAGGTTTGCAGTCTTCAAGGCCAAAATGTTGCAATAATGTGTCAATATATTTTGTTTGACACAAAGCCATTTTGCCATCAACTTGCATAAACTGAATTCCCAAATAATGATGCAAATGCCCCAAATCTAACATCTCAAATAAGGCATACAGATCAGCCTTAAAATCAGTAATATGAGTGTACTATAGACATACAACGTTCATGAGAAGATGGGTCATAATTGCAAACAATGGTAAATGCCCATTCTTCATTCTACACAAGATTAGCAGACTCTGTTTTGGATGTAGAGGCCTTTGCAACAACCACTCTAGCCTCTTTCTTCCTTGCCTCTTTAGCAGCCAACTTTGAACAACTCTTTATGACATGATCATTTCCTTTATAACATTTACAAAACAATTTTTGCTTCTTTGTTTTCTTCTCGTCTCTGTCATCCTTCTTTGATTGTGCTGAATTAGCAAATTTCTGCTTACTAGTAGAAGAGCTCCATTTACCTTTGCCCTTCTGACTAGCTAGGAAAGCTTGATCTGCAATGTGCATAATGGACATGTTCTGCTTTCATCATCAAATGAAGAGTAGAAGCAAAACTTTGATATGAATTGGGAAGACAATTCAGAACAGTCTACACAAGTGAATTGTTAGGCAAGAATTCATTAGCAGAAATCAATTGTTCGTTCAAATCTTTGATCTTTGTTAGAAAATTGTCCATGGAATCTCCTTCATTCATGTGCTCACTTTCTAACTATTTTCGGAGGTAAGCAACATGAGCCTCATTCCTTGGCTGGTAAAAAGTGGTAAGTGAATTGCAAGCATCCATATTTGTTCTGCAAGAGCGAATGTAAGGAATAATGGAACGTTTAATAGACAAGGCTATCAATGCATGTGCCTGAGCATCTCTACCATCCCAATGAATTTGCTCTGTAGTAGGTGCAGTAAGAACTGTAGCACGAACAAGAACATGAAGAATATCACCATCTTCAATGCCGTCAGCATCACCTTTAGCAGCTATGTTTGTAGATGTAATAAAATGTTTTTCAACACCCTGTACAATATTCCACAGTTCTTTTGCAACGAATACATCAGGCATCATATAAGCCCATAATGGGTAATTGGTACCATCCAACTTATCCTCAACAACCAACATAAAGAATACATCACTACTTTCAACCATGGCCACTGACTAAAATACCCTGATGTAGAAAAATGACTATATCTCAAAAAGTTGAATAAAAAGACCTTGTTGAGTTTTGCTAAATCTGTAGCAGACTTTGAGACACTTATATTGGCAAGCCAAAACCTGTATGTATCTTTGGCACAAAAAGACAAAATTGCCTACCCAAGCATTACGATAGTGCATTCGAAGGTCAAAACGAGCTCAGATTGCAATTTCGATGATAGAGCGAAGCAGATTTGATCTCCTAATCACCCTGAGTATGCTCCACCAATTTTCACTAAGAGTCTGAGCGGAGGGGTGTCGATGATGCCCTAGATGAAGCGGCGATCTGCTCTGATACCAATTGTTGGAGTTTGAGGTATGTGGAAGCATACGAACAACACAACGAAGAAGAAGAAGCTTGGAGCACAACACACAATACTCAATGTATTACCAAGAGAATGTTCAAAGATAGTAGCCCATTAGGGTAATAGGCATCTATACAAGTCGGGGGAAATAAATCTCCTAAAGAGGAAAAAACGTGACTCGGTGATCCTAGTGTGTTCACACACATCACTACCTAAATATATCAACATCAACTTGCTAACATGAAAATTTGGGTAAACTTAACAATCGTCTTGAAATTGTAATTTGTATGCGACATCAACAATCTTCTTGATTATTTTCAAAGATCCATAAAATCTAGGGGGTAACTTGGGTTTATGATCCACTATCAATGACGAATGAAGTGGGACTTGTAAAAATACACAATCACTCTCTTTAAATGTTCATAGTGTGCAATGTCAATATACAAATGATTTCATCCTCTCAGCAGCTTGTTGAAGATTAATCCTGCTCATGTGCTTTAGTGAAAATATCAGCAACCTGCTCATCTGTTCCCACATAGACAAGATCAATATCACCTGCTAACACCTTCTCTTTGATGAAGTGATAATGTACCTGAATATGCTTTGTTCTAGCATGGAAAACAAGATTTCGTGCTAACTATATGTTGCTAAGATTATCACAATAGATGGTGATAGGCTTTTGCACTTCTACACCTAAATATGCAAGTAGCATCTCTAGCCATGATGCCTCACATGCTACCATTGCAACACCTCTATACTCAGCCTATGTACTCGACAAAGCAACAGTGGGTTGCTTCTTACTGCCCCATGTAATAGCTGCACTCCCAAGTAAGAATAGAAAACAACTAGTAGATCTTCTATCTAGAATGCTATCAGCCCAATCTGCAAATCGGTGTATCCATGAACCTGCAGATCTACACTAGCTTCATAAAACAATGCATAATCCAAAGTAGCACTCGCATAATGTAGAGTGCATCTCAAAGCATCCAAATGTGGCTTCTTGGGAACCTTCATAAATTGACTTTCAAGTCCAACAGTGTAGCTTAGATCAAGCCTTGTAATTGTGAGATATATCAAGCTTCCCACAATTTTCCTATACATAGTAGCATTTTCCAATGCTTCACCTGATGTAGTATCCAACTTCAAATTCTGATCTAATGGCATAGAAATTGGCTTACAATAAGCTGTACCGTACTTTTGCAGCATATTCAAGGCATATTGCCTTTGTGACATCCATATATTTGTTTCTGTATGTATAAACTCAATGGCCAAGAAGTAGCGAAGCATGTGAGAAGAGATGGTGATACACACCAAAGATGATGCTGGTGCTGCAATAACTTGCTCTACACTTACCAATTTTCACTCCAAGAATGATTAATAGAAATTTTGAGCTTGCAAATGATGCAATAAAACTTCCTTAGTACTTTGGAAGATCATTCTTCAATTGATTCATCAAAAGACATAACCCAACACAAAATAGATGATAAAAAACTTGCTATTTTGGGATGAAGAGCACTCTGGTATTTTACTTAGAGCTCAGCGTCTACTAAAAATTAACCAGAGAAGCTTTTCACACATTCAATTGAATATATAATGAATCTAAAGCAACAAATTTGATGAATTTTAATGGACTATACTAAGAGAAATCAATTTAGGAACATTGGGGTGTCATCCTGACTTTTCAGGAGTAAACTATCTGCATACATAGGTCACTTCAAATTGATGTAGCTCATAGAGTAAACATCCAAATGTAATGAAAATTGAGATGAAGCAAATAGACTTATCATTTTACCTATGGCAATTTAAGTCTTTTCAAAAGAGTAAGTACACTGAGAGAAATCACTGATCAAAGTTGACTGAGAAACATATAGTAAACTTGAGACAACATTTGTAGAGAAATCCAAGTATGATCAAAGAAATCAATATGTATTGCACATTTAGTGCATGAAATTGATGGGAATGAAGCATGGGAAGGAGGAGCACAATGTGTCGTTCAATGATGATCCAAATCTCGACTCTAATATCCTCTAAAGGACTACTCTACCTTGCGACTTTCCTCATGAGCTTTTATAGGAACTTTTGAATTCAAATTTGGAGGGGATTCCACCTAAAAGTTACTCCATTCTAGGAAATCACATCTAATTGATTCCTCCTACTTGGATTTTATGATTTTCACCTATCAAGGTCGTGGGATTCCTTTTCCCCTTTTACATTTGAAGATCTAAGTTTTTACTTTTACAAGAGAGTGGTTTTATGGCTTCTCTCATTGGGAGTTCATAAAACGTCATTACATAGATGATTTTAATCAAGGCACTAGGCTTGGAAAAATACACCAACAACTCGCCCTCAAGCCTAGCATGCTTGAGTCTTCATTCCTCACTGATTTCCATCAATCCAGTCATTTTGAACCTGCTTAGCTTGATACCATCCAATGGTTTTGTCAATATATCTGCACATTGAAGATTGGTGGATACATAGGATAGTTTAATATCCTTGCTCAATAATTTTTCTCTAACATAATGGTAGTGAACTTCAATATTCTTAGTTCTAGCATGATAAACATGATTAGTTGCTAAGTGAAGAGAGCTAGTATTATCACCAAGGATGTGAGGTTGAGGTATGCAACCCCAACTCTGAGTATAAACACTTCAACCACATTGCTTCTTGTGTTGCATTGACCAATCCTCTGTATTCAGCTTGAGTTGATGATAAAGCAATAGTTGGTTGATTCTTTGAGGGTTAATTTTGATCTTGCAAAAGACAAATATCCTAATGTACTCTTCCTGTCATCCTTAGATCCAACCCAATTTGAATATGAGTAAATTCTGATATCAATTTTTGAGGTATAAGGATAAAATAATCCTTCATTAATTGTGCCCTTCAAGTATTTGAGCACTCTCTTGGCTGCTTCCATATGTGGCTTCCTTGGCTTATGCATAAATTGACTGAGTATGCTTACATTATAGCATATATCCACCCTTGTGAGAGTAGCATAGTTCAAGATCCCCACTAAGCTTTGATAGCTTGTGATGTCCTCAATGAATTCTCCTGCATAAGCACTTAGCTTATGGTTCATCTCCATGGGTGTAACTGCACACTTAGTGTTTTCCATTTTGAATTTGGAGAACATGTCAAGTATATACTTCCTCTGAGTGATGTAGATGCCAGAATCTGTATAAATGAGTTCAAGTCCAAGGAAATATGTTAGAGGCTCAAGATCACTGATCTTGAATTCATCCTTCATTCCAACCTTTACCTGCTTGATTCCATTGATGTCATTTCCTGTAACTATTATATCATCTACATATACACATAGATATATTACTTCTAAACCATTTCTTTTTATGAATAATGATGTATCTGCCTTGCTAGCCTTGAAGCCTTGATCCTGGAAATAGGTTGCCAACCTGTGATTCCAAGCTCTTGGAGCTTGTTTTAATGCATACAGAGCTTTCTTGAGTTTGCACACATAATTAGGATGATGTGCATCTTCATAACCAGTAGGTTGTGCCATATAGACTTCCTCTGAAATCTAGCCATTCAAGAAACATCTAGTTGATATAACTTCTAATTCCTAGATGCAACAATGCTAACAAGCACTCTGATGGTAGGCATTTTAGCTACAGGTGAAAAAGTTTCTTCATAGTCTATCCCATGGGTTTGAGCAAACCCTTTAGCTACTAACCTTGCCTTATGCCTATTGATACTACCATCTGGATTCTTCTTAACTTTATAAATCCATCTTGAACCAATTACCTTCATTGATGGTTTGCTCGGAGCAAGTTCTCATGTGTCATTGTCCATGAGAGCTTCAAGTTCTTCATCCATTGCTTCTCTCCATTCTTTCTCGCTTTGAGCTTCGTCATAGGATGTAGGTTCTTCATGGCGGAGATCCTTGGCCACGTAGATTGAACGCTTTGTAACTAAGGATGTGTCAAATCCATATCTTTCTGGCTTCTTCTTTTCTCTCATTGACCTTCTGATTGGTTGTAGAGAGCTTTTTGGTCCTTGATTTAATTCTTCCATTTTAGCTTTGCCTTTGTTCTTCCATAGCTTTAATTTCTCCAACTCTATGATGTCATCTTCAGAATCACTATCTTCAAGTTGCTTTGGCTCCTTTGTTGGAAGAGATGGAAATTCATCTTCCGAGTCATATGGTAGGTTTACTTTCATGTCATCATCAAACCAAGATTTATTCTCATCAAAGACTACATCCCTACTAACTAGAAAACCTTTGTTAATGGGATTGTACAATTTGTAGCCCTTTTGAATTCGATCATATCCAATAAACACACATTTCTCTATTTTGGGATCCAATTTCCCTCTTACTTGAGAAGGAATGTGAGCATAGGCTAAACATCCAAAGATTCTGCAATGTTCTAGGCTTGGTCTCCTTCCATGCCATACTTCATATGGAGTCATACCATCTAAGGATTTAGATGGGAGTCTATTTACAAGGTATGTGGCTATTGATACAGCCTCTGCCCAAAGGTAATTAGGTAGGTTCTTCTCATTGATCATAGATCTAGCTACTTCAACTATGGTCCTATTTCTCCTTTCTGCTATTCCATTGAGTTCAAGGGTATACCTAGTTGTTATCCCCCTTTTGATGCCTCTTTTTTGAAGGAAAGCATCAAAATCCTTTGCAAAATATTCTCCACCACCATCTAATCTAAGTCTCTTGAGACATTTACTTGTTTGGTTCTCTACAAGTGCAAGATATCTTTTGAAACAATTGAAAACTTCACCTTTATGTTTCATGAAGTATAAGATTGTCCACCTACTGCAATCATCAATAAAAGATACATAATATTTGGAACCTGAAATGAAGGGTTCTTTGCTTGGACCCCACCCATATGTGTGTACAAGTTCCAATAGCTCTTGATGTATGTGGCCTTTCCTATTGAAGGGTTGTCTATGTGCCTTGCCAAATTGACAAGCTCCACACTTGTAGATCATATGTTGCTTTGTGATGTTGGGCAATCCAAGTACACTTTGGTCCCTACATATTTGTTTTAAAGTCCTTTCACCAATATGAGCAAGTCTTTTATGCCATACCTCTAATTCAGAGAGAGTTTGAGATCCATAGGTAAACAATGCTATGTTCTTGGTATCTTCCGCTTCAAATGTGAAGAGCCTTCCTGTCTTTTCTCATTTAGATATCCTTCTGAATCCTTGCTTTGGGTCTTCCACATAGGCTCCATGTCTTGTAAATCTGACATGTAATCCTTTTTCCACAATTTTTCCAACACTTATCAAGTTCTTGTAGGTACATACAATACCTTACTTAGAAGGTTCATGTTCATATCAGTCTTGACATTCCCTATCTTTTCTACTAAGTGCCTTGTATCATCTCCTGTCTGCACTTCATGTTTGTTCTTGGGATCTTCCAAGTCAGAGAGCAATGCTACATTTCCTGATACATGATTGGAGCATCCTGAATCAATGTAAAAGGCATGATCATCATCCTTACCCTCTTCAGTGATAGGTTTATGAGAAGAAGTGAGTCTTCTTGACTTTGATCCTCAGTGTAGTTGTTGTAGTCCTTCCTTCCTCTATATCCATTTTGGTATATGGGCTTATATGATGCGACATGTGTTGGTTGCAAAAGGAATGTGGAACATTGTGCAGGGTGTCGAAAACCATCCTATCACACTTGCAACTGTTACAATTGCAGGTACTGAAGCTGATGTAGAAGGTGTCGAAGATGATGATATTCTGCATATTCCTGTTTGTGCTACGATTTTTGCTGCACATACTCCAGAGCAGATTCGCTGGGATGGCAGAGATGCCCAACCACATGCATTGATAGCTTTGTCTCTCAAACATGCCATTGTTCCTCACATTCGCTCTTGCAGAATAGCTAAGGATGCTTGGGATACACTTACCACATTGTACCAAGCTAGGAATGAGGATCGTGTTGCTTACCTCCGAAAACAGTTGGAGAGTGAGCACATGAATGAAGGTGATTCTATGGACAATTTCCTAACAAAGATCAAAGACTTGAAGGAACAATTGATTTCTGTTGATGAGGTTATACCAGATAGCTCACTTGTGTAGACCGTTCTGAATGGGCTTCCTGATTCATATCAGAGTTTTTTTTCTACTCTTCGGTTGATGATGAAAGGCAATCCAAATGCCTTATCATTTGAGGAGTTAATCTCTGTTCTGTTGTAGGAAGATCAGTCCAGGCAGAACAGGTCCATTATGCAAGTTGCAGATCAAGCTTTCTTGGCTAGTCAGAAGGGCAAAGGAAAATGGAGCTCTTCAACTAGTAAGCAAAAATCTGCTAATTCTGGACAGTTGAAAAAGGAAGATAAAGATGAGAAGAAATTAGAAAAGTAGAAATTGTTTTGTAAGTACTGTAAAGGGAATGATCATATCATAAAGAACTGTCCAAAACTGGTTGCTAAAGAGGCAAAGAAGAAAGAGGCAAAGAAGAAAGAGGCTGGAATGGTTGTTGCAGAGGCCTCTACACCAAAAACAGAGTCTTCTAATCTTGTGCAGGAAGAAGAATGGGCATTTACTACTGTCTGCAATTTTGACCCATCTTCTCATGAGCAGTGCATGTCTGCAGTAGACTTAGATGTTTGGTATTTTGACAGTGGGGTGGCATTTTATGTCGTGGGCTGTATAAGCTCATAGACTATGAAAGATCTGTAAATGATTTGGCATGTGCAGTAAATAATTCTCAGGCTATGTCAGATGCAAAGCTTTGGTCATCTGAATTTTGCTAGTTTGCTACGCTTGCAGAAATCAGAAATGGTGTCCTCTTTGCCCAAACTTGAGACACCTGGAAAACATGTTTGTGAAGGCTGTATTTGGGAAAAATGCAACATTCATCCTTTCCAAAAGATGGTTCAGTTTGGGCTACTAAAAAATTGGAGCTTGTACATAGTGATGTCTGTGGTCCTATGCAAACACCTTTTGGGAATTATCTTTACTTCGTGACTTTCATCGATGATTTTTCCAGGCATGCATGGGTATATCCATTGATGGCAAAGTCCAAAGTGTTCATGTGCTTCAAACAGTTTTTGGTTTTGGCTGAAAATTTGTCATCATGTAAAATGGGCACCCTCCGTTCTGATCGAGGGGGGGAATATATGTCTTCTGATTTTAATGCATTTCTGGTTGAACGTGGGATAAAACACCAGTGTATAGTGCCGTATACACCTCAACAGAATGGAGTTTCTGAACGAAAGAAGAGGTCACTCATGGAGATGGCGAGGTGTATGGTCAAGAGTTAGGCTTTACCACATAGTTTCTGGCTTGAGGCTGTCATGTGTGCAACATATGTACTGAATAGGTGTCCCACTAAAGCACTGCAGTCTATCACTCCATATGAGGCTTGGCATGATCGCAAGCCATCTATTGCTCATCTGCATGTTTTTGGTTGTTTACAGAAAATTGGATGATAAAGCAGTAAAATGTATTTTTGTTGGGTACAGTTCTGAAAGTAAAGGCTATCGTCTGTATCATCCACAGACTAAACGCATTCTGGTTAACCGTGATGTTGTTTTTGTGGAAGATGCTATTCAACCATTGCTTTCATGTACTAAGGAGATATTTGTTAGCTCCAAAGACATGTATGATACTTTGCTGCCTCTTTTTACAGGTGGACAGTCTAGTGCTGGTCCCAATGAGGCAACTTTTGAGCCTTTGCAGGTGTCATGTGATGATGCCGATCATTCCATTTTTGATGCAGATTTACATGATGCACTAGTTGATGAGAGAGCTGATATTGAGTAGGCAAAAACTATGCCAAAATGGATGGTGCAAACTTTGCGTGATAGCAATTAGATGCACCTCTATCATATGATACTCGTTTAGGCTCTCATAATGCCTCTTTTGCATCAGATTGCTATGCTATGGCTGCATCTAGTCTCTGTGATGAGAATGAGCTTGTTTTTTTTCGATGAAGCACAAAATTCAGAAAATTGGATGGCTGCTATGCAATCTGAATATGATGCTATAATGAAGAATGGTACTTGGTCTTTATGTGAGTTGCCTCCTGGCAAGAAGGCCATTGGCACTAAGTGGGTATACAAGCTGAAGTGTAAACTGGATGGTACAGTTGACAGGTATAAGGCTAGGCTTGTTGCAAAGGGTTATGCACAGGAAAGAGGCATTGATTTTGATGAGATCTTTGCACCTACATGCCGTATGACTACTGTTCAGAGCATCTATGCACTTGCAGCTCATCATGGTTGGAATGTACATCAGTTGGACATTAAAACAACATTTCTGAATGGTGACTTGCATTAAGAATTGTATGTTTTTCAGCCCTGTGGCTTTGTGCAAAAAGGGCATGAAAACCAGGTGTGCAGGTTAAAGAAGGCATTATATGGTTTAAAGCAAGCACCACGTGCTTGGTATAAGAAGATACATGCCTATCTAATTGCACATGGTTTTGAGAACAGTCCAACTGAAAGCACCTTCTATGTTAAGCGTGCTAATGATGTGCTTCTGATCATTGTTGTCTATGTTGACGACATGCTGCTCACTGGTCCTATTGAGAAGCATATTGCTGATTTCAAGGCTGATTTGCATGCCTCATTTGAGATGTTTGATTTGGGCCATTTGCATCATTATTTGGGCATTCAGTTTATGCAAGTTGATCGTGGAATGGCTTTGTGTCAAACAAAATATATTGACACATTATTGCAGAGTTTTGGCCTTGAGGATTGTAAGCCTATTGCCACTCCTATGGAGACAGGTTTATGATTGAGTCTTCATGATGCTGGAGATGCATTTGATGCTGTTCTCTATCAATAGGCTATTGGTTGCTTGATTTACTTATGCATTACTAGGCCAAAATTCAATTTGCTATCTCACAGATGAGCAGGTTTATGCATTGCCTAGGAGTCAAGCATTGGCAGGCAGTTAAGCGCATCTTTCGCTATTTGAGTGGTACTGGACTACTTGGGTTGTTTTATCCCAAGGGGGGATCACTACCGCCAGATTTGCATGCTTTTTCTGACTCTGATTGGGCTGGTTGCTATGACACTCATGTGTCCACTAGTGGCTTTTTCTTCATGCTTGGTAGCTTATGTATATCTTGGTTGAGCAAGAAGCAGCCTATTGCGGCCACTTCCAGTTATGAGGCTGAGTATAGGGCAAATTTCACAATGACTGTTGAGTGTGTGTGGCTCAGATGCCTTATGTCTCCTATTCTTCTTCACATAATCTTGCGTCTGTGTGACTACTGCCACAATAGGATATTTTGTGCATCCTTGCCTTGTTCAACATCCAAAAAGTTCATGGATGAACTAGATCCCTTCTGAAGATTCGACATCCTTAACACCACTCCAATTGTGGGAACTTGCTCTTGTGCTCTAGGAGTGGGATGCGCTTAGGCCTCCACATAATTTGAAGATTCAACTGGCCTTTTCCCTTTACCTGTGTCAGCTCTCTTTTTTGGACAATTGTCATCAAAGTGGCCCTCTCCAGTGCAATACCTGCACATCGAAGTGTAGTCGACTAGTTTCTTTTCATTTGGGCATCTAGCTTGAGTGTGTCCAAAACCATGGCATCTCCAACACTGGATCGAATCAGCCCTCCTCTGATCACATGCTGCTCCTATCGGATATCCCCCTCCCTGACCTTGAGCACCCTATCCATAAGCTTGTTTGTTTTCCCAATGAGGCATAGGTGGGACACTCTAAGCAGGAAATCCCATGTAAGCACATCCCCTCTCATTTTCTGCTTCCATGGCTTGTCTTTCATAAGCTATCTTATGATGATATCGATCCTCTATATTATTTGTCCTACCACAAAAGATGCAAAGCATCCTAGGTGGTGATCTGTCCGTGACAAGTCTTGAGACTGTGGGGCACTTAGTAGCCATATGACTGTAGCCATGGAACTTCCCACACCATGTGTTAGACCTGAAAACCTGATTAGGGTTCGTGATTGCCTCTTGTTTCATGGTGTATGTTTCTTGGGCCATCATGGCAGCCTTTACCACTTGCATCATGAATTCTAGTATTCGTTCCTCAGTCAGCATAGGCTTCACCTTGCCTGTCATGCTTATGGTAGCTAGGAAAGCCAGAGTGGTCAATGTGGGACTTCCTTGGCCCGGATCTCTTATACATACACTCCCTGGTCCTCCCATTTGCTCGTATAGGAGCTCGATCCTCCTTTGCTTCCCTAATTGCAGTTCCTCCTCTTGTAGCACCTCGGTTGTGTCTTCCTTTTCCTCTACCTGCATACAACAATTGCCCTTGGCTGTCCTTGGCATTATGACCACCAAGGTTCATCTCCTATGTCACCATGAGAGTGATAGTTGATCAAAATCAGGAAGAGAGTCCCTTACATACACTGAAGTTGTGAAGGCCCTCCATTTTTCATCATCCCTAGGTCCATTTAGGGTGTGGGCGACAAGATCATCATCATCTAGGGCACAACCAATTGACCCTAGTGCATCTGCAAGCTCTTTAACCTTTAATATGTAATCATTAACACCTTGGGAGGGTCTTTTCCTAAGATTATTTAGCTCATTCTTGAGCTGAATTTTTCTAGCTTTTGTGGAGGTTGAGTACAATCTCTCCAAGCACTCCCAAACCTTCTTTGATCTATCCAAATCTTGAATATGCCCTATCATGGAGTTGCTAATATGCTGAGAAAAAATGAAAATGACTCTTTTGTCCCTTTCATCCCACTCTCTTACTGCTCTTCTCTGGTCATTGGTTGGATTTACCTCATCTATGTAGGATTTTGTCTCTCCACCACTCACAAGTCACCACAAACATTTCCCCATCAAAAAATTGCTTATTCTAAATCACCATGGTTGGTAGTTTCCTTTTTCGAGCTTCTCAATTTGAGCATTGAGATCAGCCATGGTGCCTCCTAGCTCTTTTGAACCTCCCCCTTGATGCAATGAAGTTGAAAAAGATGGATTTTACCTCAAAAAATAGATCTACTCCTCTTGATGAAGTTTCGTCTTTGATTTGATGATGTATTTGCTTCCCCTTGTTGTTGACATGCCTGTTCTTTGCTTCCGTCCTTCAAAATTTGAGGAAGTCTTTAATTCACTTCAGTAGATCCTTCTTCTCTCTTTCATACTCCACTTATAGCTCTGATACACTATTGGAGGATAAACACTCCTATGTGCACAACAAAAGCAAATGAACCCTCCTAGGATCTTGAAATTTTTCTGACATAGGCTGTGTATTTTCTATGTTTCTCTCAGTACATGTAGAGACTCAAAATGAAACTTTGCAAGCTTAAAGGAAACTTAGAGGGCTTTCAAATGACAATAAAATCACTCCATTTGGATAATTGATGATGTTTCAACAAGATGCAACAAAACAGATAACTTGATCTCTTCATAGAGTACTAGCTAACTACATAGACACTATTCTGGACATTTCTCTGCACATGTGTAGACACTAAACCCGAGACTTATATCACTCAAAGGAGAACTTACAAGATTTCCAAAAAGACAAAATTCATTGAAAATGGGTTCCGTATGAAGACAAAAAAACAATTACAAGACCAGGGGGTCTGCCAAAATCATCTAGATAGATAGAGTGTGTAAAAGTGATTTTCTACAAAATATGCAGAGAATAGCTAGTAGGGGGTGTGCTTAAGCAAGGGGGTAGCTTGGGAATGTATTTCCACGACTCTAAGTCATAATACAACTCATTAGAGGTTTTAAAGACCACATACTAACCTCTTTAAGCAATCAAAAGCGTATACATGTCAAAAGTGAGGTCCAATCACATCAAGAGGTGAGCTAAATCTTCTCTTATCAACTTCTTTCCACCATGGGCATGATTTGATATCTCCAACTCATGGAAATCAGCCTCCTTTGATTGTGGATGATGTGGAAGGTTCAATTTGGGGCATGTTCACACACTCTTGAGCTTGAAAAACTTTCAACAAGATTAGCAATGTCTTTGATCTTTGTCACATAATCAGATATTGATTGTGAGGCTTTCTGCTTGAATGTGGTGAATTCAGCCCATAGTGATGCCTTTCTTGATTTTTTTGTATTTTGAAAATGCTGCTCCAAAGCATTCCAGATATCACTTGCACTTTCAAGTCCTCTAATGTGAGGAAGCAAGTAATCATTCACTACGATATAGATAATGCTCCTTGTTTGAGCATCCTTCTTCATCCAAACCTTTAAGTCTGCAAGTTCCTCCCTAGTAGGAACACTAGGATCTTTGAGTTTTGGATTTTCTTCTTCTCCTGTAATATATCTTATCAGATCTTTGCTCATAAGATGAGCTTCCATCCTCATAGACCAAGCTGGATAGTTCTCTCTGTCCAAATTCTCAATTTGGAGACTATCTCCCATTCTTTCTTCACCTAGACTAACAAATCTTCAACCTTATGAGTAATGAATGTACCATTACTTCGTAATTTACTCCTTCTGATCCTTTTGATTGCTCTCATGTGTCTCCCTTCAGCTTTTCCTTCACACTTTTTCCTTCTCAATCTTCAAATGTTGAATTTTGTATGTTTGCAATAGTCGGGGTCTTCCCTTCCTTCAACTTTGACCAAATCTGCTCTAATACCACTGATGGAGAAGATTAATCTCCAAATGGAAAGCTATACTTGAATTTAGAACACCTCTGTATCAAGGATAACTCAAAATGTTCTTCAATTTTGGAAAAGCTTTCCCAAATTATGAACAATCAACACTTCTATGAGTTATGACTATACTCAAAAAAGTCTGCTTCCCAAAATGCATTCATTGACTTATGAAATGATTAAAGTTTCTTATTAAACTTTGAAACAATACTCTTCTAATATTTGCACAGCTATTCCAAGTGAAAATTCTTCAAAACATTTCAGAAAACTTTAGATTTACTTCAATAAGTAAAGCTATGTTTGAAACAGGCTTTCTTTGTAAGTGACTTTTACATATGCAACTTTAAATGCATGATTCTCACAAATTAGACGTCTTTTTATCAACTGCTTTTAGACATAAACTGCTTACCTTCTAACTTAAATTTTGAATGCTTATCTATGCAAACATTTACACTATAGATTGAGATATGATCAATTCTTTGACCATCAAGATTGCGCTTATTTTAGTAGTCACTCAACACCTGTTCACATATGAATGTTCCTACATAAAATTATCTCAGTGTGATTACGATTGAACTCTCAAAAGTTGAACATAGATGCATTAACTATAGAGTTAGAAACACACAAAAGGATTTTTCAAATGATTGAGCGGATAAGGAGAGAGATGGAAAACATCGAGGTGCTACTTCTTCAAAAACATCTTCTTTTTAACAGAAATACATATAATGGATATATCTCACTCAACTTGTGATCTAATCTTCTATATCTTACCTATATTTCATCTCTCATATGTATCACGACTATGTACAAGTGTATGTATACATATGAGTGTGGATTCTTCATTACTTCAAAGTATTTGTGAAGTATTTACAAAGCTAATGTACATGTGTATATAGAACATCTCTTTCTGAACCTTCATTTCACTTCATGATTTTAGGCTTCAATCCTTTCTTCAAGTCTTCATTCCTAAGCTTCATGTAATAATCAATTGTCTTGCTCCAACAATATTTGTTCAAGTATGTAGGATGGGCAGAAGAGAGGTATTACTATTTTGACGATTCAAGGGAAACGCCCAGTGACGCACATGAAATTACTTGAGCTTGGGAGGATTTGTTGACGATATGCAACGATGATGAGGCTCCTGAGATGGAGCCTGACTCACTGCCCAGAGAGCATCGATCACTTGCGATGAGCGAGATGAGATAGGAATTTTTGAGGTCTCCATGCTACATTATGGCTAAAGAAGGGACTTAAAGGTGAGATAGGGGACTCCAATTTGATGAGCCTATTTGCGACTAGTCAATTGTGTCATATATAATTGTTATGCCATAGTAAGCAAGGTGATGGATGATCGATCTACCAGCTCCATGTATATGTTTTTGTATTTGTGATTGCATGATGTGCAGGTCAGGCACGCAAATGCTCCTTTCTACCTCTCCCTAACTCTCACGACATGGGAGATGGGTGTTAGATATGCTCAATACTCCACCCTCATGTGACCACAAATGATCCATGGTGCTCTAAGTTGTAAGGCCCCCATTATGAGGAGAAGCCATTATGAGAGCCCGAACATTTGTGGAACCCTAACTTCCAAGTTAGATGAGGTCTATATGTGACCATTGATGGTTGTAGATGATCTTTGTGAGCCTAGCCGTTAGGTTAGGTAGGGCATAAACTTCCAGGCCATTGGGTTGCCATTTAAGGTGAAAATAAAGGCCCTGTGGTGTCGCACGGTTTCCGCATAGAACCTTAATGGGGGGAGTGCAGAGGGGGGCTTGCCCCCTTCTGCGGGGTCCGGGGGGCCTATCCCCCCGGCCTGTAGGGCTGAGACGGTAGGACTTCTGGTCGTGGAGATATTGTCAAATCATATATTTTAGCGACTATTTTGTATCTCCCGACTACGTTTATCTATACCGAACCGCCTTGTAAAAGCTATATAAGCACGGCCCGGGTTGAGCTTTACAGAGCATTGCGCACTAGTAAGCCCTTCATCTAGAGTCTGTCTAGATCGCCATCTAAGCTCCACAGTGGGAGCACACGGGTGGACAGCACCATCATTGTAACTGCATTACGCTCGGCAATCTGAGAATTTGAGTTCTCTATCTCTCAGTCTCCATCTATCTTTGTCTGCGTTTTTTCTCTCAACTCTATCTACAGGTCTATTCCGCTATGCTGTTATTTTCTTACATGGTATCAGAGCTCAGGAGGCTCTGAGTGGTGCACAAGTAGAAACGCAGAGGTTGTAGAGGTCTGAAGAACAAGAGAGAGAAGATGTCAAACGGTGCGTCATCATCTATGACTGGGGGCCAAGGTGGTTCATCAACAGGAGCAAGTGGCGCACAAGTAGGAGAAGCAATGATGCCGGTCATCCCAACGTTGCGGATACGGCCACCAGCCTTCACAGAAGGTAAACTTGATGGTACGAACTACACCTTGTGGAAGTTCAAAATCACTTCTATTCTTGATTCGTATGAGCTTTTGGAGACTGTTCTTAGGACTGATAATGAGCCCCAAGAAAGACCTGATCCAAATAATCCTAGTCGAATGATTCCTCCTGATGCCGATCTTCTACGTGCTTGGAAACGTAGAAATGCAGATGCACTCTGTGCTCTTGTTACAAGTACTTCTGATAGTGTTCTGACTCTCATTCAGCATACTACGAAGGCATGGGAAGCATGGAACATATTAAGAAATCAATATGAAACTCGTAATCAGACACGGATTCAGAACTTGGAGAATCAGCTTGCAGTAGAACGGTTTGCTGATGGGGAGAGTACAGAGGTGTTTATCACTCGCATAAAGAATCTACGAGATCAAATGGCAGGAGCAGGTGTTCAAAAGTCAAGTGAGGAGCTAGCTCAACATTGTCTTCGAATCTGTCCACCTAAGTTTGATGGTTTGGTAACTGCTCTTAACACTCAAATCAGACCTCAACCACTAACTTTTGAAGAATTCAGTGCCTTACTCATGGAGGAGGAGCTACGGCTCAAGCAAGGAGTGGTGGTAGCAAAGGAGATGCTGCATTCACAGCAAATGCCAAAGGAGGCAAAACAGACTCTTCAAAAGATGGAGACAAAAAGAAGAACGACAAAAAGAAGTTCAAGGGAGAGTGTTTCCACTGCAAGAAGAAGGGACACAGAATCCAAGACTGTCGTATCAAGAAGGCAGAAGAGAAGAGTGGCTCTTCAAAAGGTGGCAAGGGCAAGGAGTCTGCCAACACAGCAGAAACAGAGCTTGAGTTATTTGTTATGATAGAGGAGGTGTGCTCCTCAGCTGAAGATTCAGGAACAGATGACTCATGGGTGTTAGACAATGGTGCATCTCGTCACATGACGAGTAGAAAAGACCTTTACAGTTCCTTACAGCCTCTAAAGGAACCCATCACAGTAAAGGTAGGGAACAATGCAAGATGTCCTGCAGAGGGCGAAGGTACGATTTCTTTCATTAACTCTAATGGTGATATCAGAAAGCTTTCAAATGTGCTGTATGTTCCACAAATAAAACGAAATCTACTTTCAATAGCTTCTATAACTGATCAAGGTCACCAAGTATCTTTCAAGACAGGAGCTAAGATTATGGACAGTAACAACAACATCGTTGGGAGTGGCATAAGGAGGAACAACCTGTATGAGTTGTGTGCTCTTACAGCCACTACAAACGTGGGCACAAGTAAGCTATGGCATGAGAGATTCAGCCACATTGGATACCCTTTACTGAAGGAGATGCATCGCAGAGGTATGGTTGCACACCTACCATCGATTGCAGAAATGAAGGGGAACCATGTGAAGCTTGCATGATGGGCAAGCAACAGAGGAAGGCGTTTCCACAAGAAAGCAAGAACAGGGCAAGCTATCCTCTAGAGTTGGTGCATGCTGACTTGTGTGGAAAAATGCCTACACAGGCCTTGGGCGGATCTTCCTACTTCATGTTACTTGTCGACGACTATAGCAGGAAGATGTGGGTGTACTTCCTTCGCGATAAGGCTCAAGCTTTTGGTAAGTTTAAAGAATGGCTTCAACTTGTTGAAACTGAAACAGGGAAGAAGATGAAGAAATTCACGACAGACGGTGGTGGTGAGTTCACATCAATAGAGTTTGAAGATTTCTGCAAGAGTAAGGGAATCAAGCATCAACTCACAGTGGCACATAGTCCTCAACAGAACGGTGTTGCAGAACATCGGAATCGAACCATCATGGAGATGGCAAGGTGCATGTTGAAAGGAAAGGGTCTGCCTAATCAGTTTTGGGCAGAGGCTGCCAACACTGCTGTCTACATCTTGAATCGAAGCTACACCAAGGCACTTGATGGAAAGACTCCGCAAGAAGCCTACACTAGTAAAAAGCCTTCTGTCTCCCATTTCAAAGTATTTGGAAGTGAATGTTATGTACATGTTCCAGATAGAGAAAGAAACAAGCTTCAACCAAAAAGCATCAAATGTATCTTCCTAGGGTACAGTGAAGATAAGAAGGCTTATAAGCTTTATGACCCTGAGGCTAAGAAGATCATGGCGAGTTGTGATGTGGTGTTTAAGGAGGAGCAGCCACATGCAGTGGAGGAGGAAAAGAGAGCTTCCACTTTATCATCAGGCGAAGGGGCAATCCACTATGAACCTGGCCCAAGAGCTATCCCTTCTACACAAGAGAAGGAAGCATCATCTTCAGATGATGAGTCTGAAAGTCACCAACCTGTCGACACCCAAGTGGAAAAGCCATTGCCACGTTGGGTGAGGAAGCTCTATGATTCTACAAACCCCATCCCAGAGTCACTAGAACAGGTTGCAGATGGACCGAGGCGATCACAGAGAATAGAGGAATAGAGATGGGCAAGCGCCCATATTGTAAACACAACCTTGATGGCTGATCTCATTCAAGAAGAAGCAAAGGAACCAACCAATGTGGAAGAGGCACTCCATGATCCGAATTGGAGGGCTGCCATGCAAACAGAATACAACAATATCATAAAGAATGGAACTTGGGAGCTAGTGGATCGACCCCCTAAGCGTAAAGTCATTGGCACCAAGTGGGTTTGGAAGCTAAAGTACAAGGCTGATGGTACTCTAGAAAAATATAAAGCAAGACTTGTTGCACATGGCTACTCACAAGTTGAAGGCATTGACTTTTGTGAATCATTTGCCCCGACTGCAAGAATGACTACTATCCGAGTAGTACTAGCTGTGGCTGCACATAAGCGTTGGCCAGTCTATCACATGGATGTTAAATCAACATTCCTGAATAGAGACCTCAAGGAGGAGGTATATGTGTCTCAGCCACCAGGGTTTGAGGCTCCCCATTCAGAGAACAAGGTATGTAAGCTGAAGAAGGCATTATATGGGCTAAAACAAGCCCCTAGAGCATGGTACCAACGGATAGATAAGTATCTCTTGGATCTAGGGTTCAAAAGATGTGCTTCTGATGCTAACTTGTATGTTCTAAAGAAAGGAGGGAAGACAATTGTGCTTGTACTCTATGTAGATGACCTTGTGATTACAGGAAATGATGATGCTCTTCTTCAACAAACAAAAGATGCCCTGAGTTCAGAATTTGAAACGACAGACTTGGGCTTAATGCATTATTGCTTAGGTCTTGAAGTTTGGCAGGAACCAGGGAAGATTTTCATCTCTCAACAAAAGTATGCAAGGCAGATATCGAAGGCATTCGACATGGAGGATTGCAAGGAAATTTCTACACCTATGGAGGTCAACACAAAATTATCTATTGAAGATACTTCACCTCCAGTGGATATTAGAAGATACAGGAAATTAGTTGGAAGTCTCATCTACTTGTGCAATAGCAGACCAGACATCTCTTATGTTGTTGGAGTAGTAAGCAGGTTCTCTAATAAGCCTTGCCAAACTCATTGGAAGGCAACCATGCGGATACTCGGGTATGTGAAAGGAACCACTGATTATGGTATTCTTTATGAAGAAGGATCATCTCTAGTCGGATACTGTGACTCAGATTGGGCAGGAGATATGGATACGAGAAAATCAGTTTCTGGATATTGCTTTTCTTTAGGATCAGGGATTTTCTCTTGGATTAGGAAGAAGCAACCGACTGTAGCATTATCTTCTACTGAAGCTGAGTACAAAGCTGCATGCGTTGAAGCATGTGAAGCACTATGGTTGAGGAGGATCCTATGGCACATAGGAATACAAGGACAGGAGGCTACAGAGTTGAAGTGTGACAACCAAAGTTGCATGGCCATCGCCAAAAATCCTGTTTTCCATGCACATACCAAGCACATAGAAATCCAGTATCACTATGTGCGTGAGTTGATTGAGGACGGGGTCGTGGAGATAACCTATTGCCCTACTGAAGAGAATGGAGCAGACATCTTCACCAAGGCTCTTGGGAGAGAGCAACTTCTTCGACATTTTCCAAAGCTTGGGATTGGACCAAGGAGGTAGTTCACCATCGGGTGGACATTGAGGGGGGGTGTTAGATATGCTCAATACTCCACCCTCATGTGACCACAAATGATCCATGGTGCTCTAAGTTGTAAGGCCCCCATTATGAGGAGAAGCCATTATGAGAGCCCGGACATTTGTGGAACCCTAACTTCCAAGTTAGATGAGGTCTATATGTGACCATTGATGGTTGTAGATGATCTTTGTGAGCCTAGCCGTTAGGTTAGGTAGGGCATAAACTTCCAGGCCATTGGGTTGCCATTTAAGGTGAAAATAAAGGCCCTGTGGCATCGCGCGGTTTCCCCATAGAACCTTAATGGGGGGAGTGCAGAGGGGGGCTTGCCCCCTTCTGCGGGGTCCGGGGGGCCTATCCCCCCGGCCTGTAGGGCCGAGACGGTTGGACTTCTGGTCGTGGAGATATTGTCGGATCATATATTTTACTGACTATTTTGTATCTCCCGACTACGTTTATCTATACCGAACCGCCTTGTAAAAGCTATATAAGCACGGCCCGGGTTGAGCTTTACAGAGCATTGCGCACTAGTAAGCCCTTTATCTAGAGTCTGTCTAGATCGCCATCTAAGCTCCACAGTGGGAGTGCACGGGTGGACATCACCATCATTGTAACTGCATTACGCTCGGCAATCTGAGAATTTGAGTTCTCTATCTCTCAATCTCCGTCTATCTTTGTCTGCGTTTTTTCTCTCAACTTTGTCTACAGGTCTATTCCGCTGTGCTGTTATTTTCTTACAATGGGAAAAGTGAAAAAAAAGATAGAAAAAGAAAAATACAAGCAAAAGCATGTGTATATATATGTGTGCACACCAACACACTATGACGGGTTAGTAGGTGAGTGGAGTCCTCCTGGCCGGGTGGTCAAGGCCGCCAGTCGATGCTAGCTTCATCATAGGCCTAGACAATCCCGTGTGTATATCTGTTTGGTGCTTCACACCATAGCGGGCTGATAGGTAGGTGGGACTATCTCAGCCCGGCGGTTGAGACCACGAGCTGCACCGAGCTTTGCTGTGGGCTAGCACGTATGTATATGTGTATATGTTGTTGCACGCTATGTTGTGTTGGTAAAGGGGTGGAACCAACCTGGCTGGGTGGTCAGGGCCATGAGTCGCATCCAATTGCAACATAGGCCAACTCGTGAAGTAAAAATAAAAATGAACAAAAAAAAAGAAAAAGAAAAGTTTTTGAGGGGGAGAGACAGAGATTGAGAGACAACCTATTGATAGACCGATCGGCTCAAATATGACGCTGACAATGTTAGCTATTATATGTGTTGGACTGGTTAGTTATAAGCAACTTGTTGAACTTGGCTTTTCCTGTGTTACTTATAGGTCCGTTTTGAAAGTTTGTAATGATGTGCATACTCCTTGAGAATTTCCTACTTCTATCTGGTCGGGTCGTGCGTGATCAACTTTTGGGATGTGCGTGAGGCTACATTTTAGACAACCTCATTTTTGCTTATACATATATATGGCAAGTATAAGGGTTCACAGATATAGATGCATAGTTATATATGTTTGGTGATTCTCTTTTTGTTATATTTTTGGACTGATCTTTTGGATGAATTTGTAGGTGATAGGGATGCGATGACGAAGGACGACATGGTCAAGGTATTTCCGAGTATGTACGTATTTTTGTTGAGTTATGTCATGTGTCTTGGTTGTCTATAGGTTGCAGAGCGGTCTTGGAGAGGCAGCTTCATGATGGGATTATGGGAGTCTGATTGTTTTTATGGTTTCCATTTATCTTTTGGATTAAGGGGAACATGTGGATCATATGATTTTATTGCGCTTTTTTGCAGATGATCAAGTGAAGATTGGACTTGCGATGGAGTCTTGATTTTGATTTTTTGATTTGTATTGTGAGAGATGTTGGGATGATGTGTGTTTATTGAGCTTTGGTTGCACGATAAAGTGGAATAGGGAAAGAGCTAGGCATGAGCAGATAGGAGAAAATAAGAGAGCATGTGAACTATGGTGACATGGAAGGGAGTATACACACACATGGATACGAGTGATGGTATTGAAGGAAAGGGGAGTCAAATGTTGGTGAAAAGCAAGGCCTAGTGGTGGACACGCTCGTCAAGGGCAACTTCACAAGCAGAAGGGGGGAGTCTGGTAGCCATATTTATCATTGAGCTCTGGCACTAACATGTCTTCATTTTGTAGAATAGATGTTTGATTGCATGTACTTTAGAAGGGAAATGAGTATTGCATGGAAAAGAAGCACTAGAATGTTGTGCTGAGGAATGCCTTGGTGTCGATGTATGCACGATACGATGCACTTACAAAAGCACATCAAGTACTTGAGGAGCTTCCTACATGGAGTGTAGCATGCTTGACTGCTCTTATCAATGTATATGCCCAAGAAGCATGTGGTGGTATTGGAGTGGTCGACAAGGGTAAATAGATTCATGATGAAGTATCCAAGCGATGATTGTTGCATGGAAATATCATACTTGGTACAAAATCCAAGTTTTGGCAAAGCTAGCAAGGGAGGACAATGAAAGGGGATATGCCCCATCATGAAACACATAACATGTTTTTATTGAGTTATGTCATGTGTCTTGGTTGTCTATAGGTTGCAGAGCGGTCTTGGAGAGGCAGCTTCATGATGGGATTGTGGGAGTCTGATTGTTCTTATGGTTTCCATTTATCTTTTGGATTAAGGAGAACATGTGGATCATATGATTTTATTGAGCTTTGTTGCAGATGATCAAGCGAGGATTGGACTTGCGATGGAGTCTTCATTTTGATTTTTTGATTTGTGTTGTGAGAGATGTTGGGATGATGTGTGTTTATTGAGCTTTGGTTGCACGAGCAAATATGAGCAAATAAGAGAGCATATGAACTATGGTGACATGGAAGGGAGTATGCACACACATGGATACGAGTGATGGTATTGAAGGCAAGGGGAGTCAAATGTTGGTGAAAAGCAAGGCCGAGTGGTGGACACGCTCATCAAGGGCAACTTCACAAGCAGAAGGGGGGAGTATGGTAGCCATATTTATCATTGATCTCTGGCACTAACATGTCTTCATTTTGTAGAATAGATGTTTGATTGCAGGTACTTTAGAAGGGAAATGAGTATTGCATGGAAAAGGAGCACTAGAATGTTGTGCTTAGGAATTCCTTGGTATCGATGTATGCATGATGTGATGCACTTAAAAAAGCACATCAAGTACTTGAGGAGCTTCCTACATAGACTGTAGCATGCTTGACTGCTCTTATCAATGTATATGCTCAAGAAGCATGTGGTGGTATTGGAGTGGTCGACAAGGGTAAGTAGACTCATGATCAAGTATCCAAATGATGATTGTTGCATGAAAATATCATACTTGGTACAAAATCCAAGTTTTGGCAAAGCTAGCAAGGGAGGACAATGAAAGGGGATATGCCCCATCATGAAACACATAACATGTTTTTGTTGAGTTATGTCATGTGTCTTGGTTGTCTATAGGTTGTAGAGCGGTCTTGGAGAGGCAGCTTCATGATGGGATTGTAGGAGTCTGATTGTTCTTATGGTTTCCATTTATCTTTTGGATTAAGGGGAACATGTGGATCATATGATTTTATTGAGCTTTGTTGCAGATGATCAAGCGAGGATTGGACTTGCGATGGAGTCTTGATTTTGATTTTTTGATTTGTGTCGTGAGAGATGTTGGGATGATGTGTGTTTATTGAGCTTTGGTTGCACGATAAAGTGGAATAGGGAAAGAGCTAGGCATGAGCACATACGAGCAAATAAGAGAGCATGTGAACTATGGTGACATGGAAGGGAGTATGCACACGCATGGATATGAGTGATGGTATTGAAGGAAAGGGGAGTCAAATGTTGGTGAAAAGGAAGGCCGAGTGGTGGAAATGCTCGTCAAGGGCAACTTCACAAGCAGATGGGGGGAGTATCGTAGCCATATTTATCATTGATCTTTGGCACTAACATGTCTTCATTTTGTAGAATAGATGTTTGATTGTAGGTACTTTAGAAGGGAAATGAGTATTGCATGGAAAAGGAGCACTAGAATGTTGTGCTGAGGAATGCCTTGGTGTCGATGTATGCACGATGCGATGAACTTACAAAAGCACATCAAGTACTTGAGGAGCTTCCTACATGGACTGTAGCATGCTGGACTGCTCTTATCAATGTATATGCCCAAGAAGCATGTGGTGGTATTGAAGTGGTCGACAAGGGTAAGTAGATTCATGATCAAGTATCCAAACAATGATTGTTGCATGAAAATATCATACTTGGTACAAAATCCAAGTTTTGGCAAAGCTAGCAGGGGAGGATGATGAAAGGGGATATGCCCCATCATGAAACACATACAGAGGAGCATGGGAAATTCATTTTGGAGTTTTCTCCCTCTTTTCCAAGGATGGGTAGGCGGCATACTAGAGGGGAAATAATTTAGGGGGAAAGGCTCATCCGAAGGGTGTCCTTCAAAAGGTATTATCAGGGCGCATCAGAGAAAAGGGGGGGGGGGCACTCTTCATTTCTTGGGGCATGACTTTTGCTCTTTTTTGGGGGCTGTCACAGTCTTGAACTCCGGATAGAGGCTTTTGTCCTGGGGGGGGGCACTATTCTGTCATGGAGAGGGAGGTGTGCACAAGAATGGGAAGGCCTTCTCTAGTTCGGGAAAAGAGAGATGCAAGCTAAAGAAATGGAGAGAGAGCACCGGGAGATCATGTGCATCCATCCATGGTGAAGAGAAAGGAAATTGGGAAGGACCCATGTATATGGATAGATGCATCCAATAAGCATCCAAGCAGGCATTCACATCAGACGCAGCCATCTATGTGCATTGATACACACTTGTGTTCACCTCTGAAGAAGACACGCACGAGGGGTTCTGTGCCCTAGAGGTATTCAATCAATAAATGATCAGAGCAAAGGCAAAGGGGAGAGTTGCAGTGAAGACAACTATACGTGATAACAAGGACAAAAGGCATTTGTCCAAAATCTAGTAGGTAACTTGAAGCTCTTGTTGATACAGAGAACAACCCAATTAAAAAATAAATCTGTAAGAGTAATTTTGTATTAAACGAACTATGGATGTCTGTTTGATAGAGCATAAAATGTCTGTTTGATAGATGTAACAGTCGCGTGGATGAGAGGAATTGGGGGTTCATAGATGCATTAAAAATACCGCATGAATCTAAAATCAAAGGATCATACAAAGTCTCATCAAGGCATTTAGTCTTTAAAGAACTCATTTCATCGTGTGTTATCCATGGAAATGAGTGAGGACGCGAGTTGCCCAAATTAGAAACGTGGATTTGTGTTCGAGGGGGAAGGGAGATATTGAGATGAATAAGCCAAACCATTAAGAATAAACCCTCTCATGAAGAAAGGGCAGTATCTCACATGGACAAAGTTGCGCTTCCCCGCTAAACCCTCATAGCACTAGGATCATCCTTGGGTTTGTGCATTCATCTCAAAAGCATAGTAAGCTCTTCTGTAATGCCCACAAGTCCTATCAGTCTCAAGCTCACCTAAATTGAGATGAAGCACACTTCTTGAGACAACTGATTTGATTTTATTTCTTACAAGTGAATAGTAAAAATCTTTATGTGAGAACACTTCCCACTAGTCGAAAGAGGGAACAAAGGGTTTTCTTTCATTATTTGCGAATAACTTCAAGGAGTGGATTTGATTGAGTTGGGCAAGAGTGAAGGCTGAACATTTTTAGCTATTCGAGATAAAACAAAGATTAAAAATCTTGTCAATATTCGGTGACAACTTGATGCAAAAAGAGGTCCCTTCTCCCTAGGTCCTTGGGGAAGGCCATCATGAAGGGAGGGTGAAAAGGAAGAGGTGTGTGAGTGAAGGGAAATAAGAATAGGAGGAAGTGGGGAAGAGCAAGTGAAAGAGAGAGAACAAGGAACTAAATGGGATTGGAAAGTGTGAGTAAGGAGAGAGGGAGGTCGTGAGAAGTATTCACTAGAGATGGACATCCATTTGTGCATGTATTTTTCCATCTCCTCCACAGATACATTAGAGTGAAATTGTGGACTTAAAGCAAAAGAAGGTGACATAGTACACAAAAAAATTGAGCAAAACATAAGTGTACACAAGCATCTACTCCGTGGGTATAGGATCTATCATCTCTCTACCTCTCTCTACTCTCTCTCTCTCTCTCCCCCCTCGACCATAGGATAATTTTATCGTATGGTCTAGGCCCCCAATATTGTTTTAAAATTTTTACCTAGAAGATACTTTTGGCTCTAGATTGCACCTTGGACGACCATCATTTTTAAACTTGAAGTCAATTCTAGGTTTCTTGATACATCTAGACTCATTGTTTGCATTAGTTTCATCAAAATCCATTCCCTTTTCAATATTTTGGTCAAAACCCATATGTTTTGTACAAATTTAACACATGCTTCTTATCGTGCAAGGGGTCCACATGGTATATTTTCTCCTTATTTTCCTTCGTGTTTTGCATTTTGCATATGGATCATATGTATGTTCCATGTTTTGGTCTTTTTTTTCACTATAATTAGCTCAAAGTCATAGTCTTTGCCTCTTTTTTTGTGGAGAATGAGTTCTCCTATGTGCAACAAAAATGTGTAGCGAACCCTTATATGTCTAACACTTGAACAAACAGCTGCACCTTAGATAGCACCATTTTTTGGTCCCTCATTAGAGGTGGTGCTCTAGCACACATGGGGCAGCCATGGTGCACTCTAGGAGCATGTTGAGGAGAAGCTATGGAGTTCTTCTTGGAGAAGAGTGTGCTCAAACTCTTTCTTATGGAGAGGACTTGCCCATCAGTAGCTTGGTGGTGTGGATCAGCTATCTACATAATGTATTTGAAGATTGTCTTCTACAAGAAGATTTCGGAGTACTTCAAAGACATTGGATGGAGGTTAACATAAGATTTGCATCTTACGTTAAGAATTCAGGTACATATTCTCTTTATGCACACAAAGGTACTACTTGGAGCTTATGGAGGTAGTGACATCCATATCAGGAGGAGTCTCATTCGGCATATCTAAAGGAGAATCAGTACATACATTTGCACATTCGGATGACATGTTTAAGAAGGTGTTTCCATATGAGTATGAGGATTTCTGTCAGCAACATGTTAGCATTCTATGTGAATTCTGTAAGTATGTGATCTTTCACACACACATCTGATTTAGGGTCTTCCATATCCTAAAATCAGATTAGGGTTCACTGAATATGAGTTTCCAACTGATCTTTCCTCTTTCTGTCACTCATATACACTCTTCTACAACCTATCAGGTCATACATCTCATACATATTCAAATTTCTGTCCCTACATTTGAATATTCTTGTAAATTCTATACATTCACTCCTCCATCTATTTTTGTTCACATAGAGTGGTTGAGATTTTGACTCCCACATTGTAAATTGACATTTGTACATATGATAGTGTGAGTATGCAGTGGCTTATGTAACACTTTACACATGTTTTCTAATCTCTCTCTCTCTATCTTTGTCTCATCATTTGTATGATTAAGTGTGGTATGTTCATGTTTTGGCAATATTGGAAGATTGCTGGAATCTATGTTGTAGATCCTGGACCTATGGAACTATGGACCTGTGGTATTAGTTATGGGCCTACTTAATTTCCAACATAGCACGGAGACAATTTGCTAATTGGGAAGAGAGGAATCGAATGGTGATGTTCTTCATTTCACAAGTTATTCTAACACTATGATTGGTCATGTGCAAAGCCTAGAGATAGCCAAGGAAGTTTGGGAAGCATTGGAGAAGGTGTATGCTACCTCAACAAGGTCTCGGAAGATGCAACTCAAGAACGAGCTCAACAACATGAAGAAAAGCTCAAACCAAAGCATTAGTGAGTATAGATTGAAGATCAAGGAGCTTCAAGATCAACTAGCATTAGTTGGATGCAAGATAGAAGAGGAAGAAATTGTCCAAAAAACCCTCAATGGCTTGATGAGTGAAGAGAAGTGGAAGCTGCTCATCACAAACATTCTTTATAGAGACCCTCTACGAACATTCGATGAGATTATACCAAATCTTGTGGCTAAAGAGGTTGCTCAACCAGAAGGCAACAACGGTAAGGACAGCCATAGCCAAATGTTATATGTAGGTCGAGGTAGAGGAATGAACTCAAGATGAGGCTCAAGAGGAAGAAGAAGAAGTTACACCAACACAAACTCCAGCCAACACAACTTGGAGGATAACAAGGACAACTCAAATAACAACATATATGGAAGAGATCGCGAAAGAAAAAGAGGAAGAGATCAAGGTTTATACTATCCTCATTAAGGTATAACATGTTATCATTGTGGTAAAGTACGACATTATGCAAATGATTGTTGGAAAAACAATGGAAGGCCGAATGGAGGAAGCCAAAGGAGCCAAAGTAACTGTGCAAGTATATCAAGTGAAGGAGACAAGTAGACCAGGCTTTCCATGAAGCATGAGTACAACAGCTCGAGAAGTGATGACAAAAAATGGTTTATAGATTGAGGTTGCAGCAATCATATGACATGCCAAGGAGATTTATTCATAAATCTACAAGCTCCAAGTGGAAAAGGATGTGTGGAAACCAGTGATGACACTCAACACACAATTGAGCATGTTGGAGAAATCAAGCTTGGAGACAAGAAGATATTGACTGATGTTCTTCATGTTCCTACTATTGCAAAGAATTTGATTTCAGTAGGACAAATGGTAGAGAAAGGATATCATGTTATCTAAAGGTTGCTTTATAAAGAATCAAAAGAAGGATTCAAGATTGTTGCTCAAGGAAGGAAAGAAGGTAGGATGTCCACTTTGGACATTCAAGAACCACATGGAAAGATGATGTATATTCAGTTTGGAAACAAGAGGATTGCTGAAATTGATTTGTGGCACAAAAGGTTTGGACATATCAACATTCCTAAGCTCAAGGACATGAGCAACAATGAAGTGGTAAGAGGTCTTCCAAGATTCAATGATGCTGGACTGCATGAGTTTTGTGAAGCATCCCAACTAGGAAAAAAAAACTCGACAACCATTCAAGAGGAGAAACTATGTGGGAAGGAAGTCTTCGACTTGATACACACGGATGTATGGGAACCATCACAATAACCATCGATGGCTGGTTATAGATATTTTGTCACTTTTATTGATAATTATTCAAGAAAAGTATGGATGTTTTGCATAAAACAAAACTCAGATGTGTTCTCTATCAAGAAATTTAAAGCACATGTATAAAAGGAAACATGACACATGAAGACCTTGAGGTCTAATGGAGGAGGAGAATATTTCTCCAAAGAATTTTCCGATTTTCTTTATGAAAATGGCATCAAATGATAATTTACATGTAGGCACACGTCTCAGCAAAATGGAATTGATGAAAGGAAAAATAGGTGTATCACAAGAGTTTCAAGATGCATGCTCAACGAGATGAAGGCTCCACTAAACTATTGGGTTGAAGTAGCTAGTATGGATGTTTATATAATGAACAAGTGCACAATGGCTAGAGTGCATAATTTAACTCCCGCGGAGGTTTATTCCAGTAAGAAACCTAACCTCACACATCTCAAAGATTTTGGATGTGTGTATTATGTTCACTATGATTTGGTTGGCCAATTTCAAAGTGAAGTTGGCTGGTCTTGGAGGTTGGAGTTCAAGATTTTTCATAGTATGTTTAGGCATCTAGTTACTGCATGGGCCACCATCCACTATCCTTGTAGAAGTTGTCCTTTAACAATTAAAGTAAGTTGTGGGCTCCTATTAACTATAAGGGGGGCTTCCCCTATAACTTTACCCTTACTAGTAATATTGGCCTTTGCAAACAGAGTGTATGTGGAAGACTCATCAATGATCTACACAACTTTTGGTGTAAAGTTTGCATCCATTTTTAATATATCAAAAATACTAACCTCCTTTTTAATGGATTTAAGTAACTTTGAAGCCTCAGATTTTGTAGGAGCATGTTCTATGTATGACTGTTGAAACTCCTTTCAAGACCCGTCGAATGCATGCTCAACGACTTCACTTGTGCTTGTGAGATCTTCTTTTTGCTATGACTTTTCACTTGGAGTAGGTATATCCTCAAGTGTCCCCTTTTCCTTGTTTAATCCATTCCTTCTTGACTCTTGGCACATTTCTACTTGGGCTTTCCCTTTACTTCTTGTGTGCATAACAAAAGGGTCAATTTCTTCAAACTGTACTACTTGAGCAGATGGTGATGGCATAACATTTTCTTTTGCAACTCATGCCTTACTCACAGAAAGCATCTCAATATGAGGTCCTCATGTGAATGCTTTGTTCTTTGGGTAACAAATTGCAAATGATTGGCCTTCTCGATCCATTTCCAAAATTTCCCCAAGGACCTAGAGTGTAGATATTACCTTGAATTGGTGCAACAACCATCACATTTAGTGGTGATTGGACTCCTCTTTGTCCCTAGTATGTTTCCTCTTGAATGACACTCGTGGGATTCATTGCCAACTTTCCTACATAACTCGCAAGTCACACTTCAGAGAGGGCATTCACTTACTATATGGATCTATTTTCTATATATGGTGCAACATAGTCCATTTTTGATGCTAGCTCCATGACGTTCGTGTAGCTCCTGTCAAAGTTGTGCCAATTCCTTTGCTTGGGCCTCCTCGTCATTTTGTAGCTTTAATGCTTCAATCTCATAGCTTAGTTGAGTTATTGCACTTTCTCCTTCTTTTTTGGGCTTGTCTCTTTTTAAGCTCTCAAGTCTTTCCTTAACTGTGTTAATGGGTCTTCAAGTTCCACAAGGTCTAATAGACTAGAAGTGCCAGTTCCATATTGGTGTCTAATTTGCTTTAACCTTGTTGCTGTAGAAATAAACTCTTCAATTGTTGATGTGGGAAGCATTAAGTCCTTAATCTTGCATTGTGTTGACATTGAAAGTCGTTTAGCCAGCCACTTGTTGAAAAACAAAATCATGCCGAGGGTCTATTACTTTAGCCATAAGTACTTTTGCCCTTGTAATAAATTCACAAAATGTCTCCTTTATACCTAGTTGTAAGCTCTCTAGTTCTTTAAATTTTTTTTTTGCTATATTTTCTTGTTGGAACTCTTTCTTGAAGGCCTCCTTCACTAAGTCCAAATTAGTAAAATGGTTGTCTGGAAATAGACTAAAGCATTTGTCTGCTAGACCCTCCAACGTTGTTGGGAATAGGGTTAGGAATGCATTATCTCTTCCCATTAACCCCCTTGTTTTACATAGGGCTAAAACTGCTCTTACATGCTCATCAAGGTCTTCATGTGCTAATCCTCTAAATGAGGAAAATATGATATTGAGTGATGAAAGTAGAGTCTCTAGGTCTACTTGAGCCACCATACTTCCTACTGATGATGTGGATGAAAGAGGGCTAGTAGACCTAAAAATAGATTTCCTTCTTGTTGTTTTGCAAGGGACTCTCAAAGTTTGTGACCAAGTCACAATCACAGGCTACACATTCTATTTCTTAGGATAGGATAGTTCCAAGGAAAAGGAAGATTACTGTTGGATATGATGGCTGGATGCACTTAGAAGATCAGTTGGTGCTACAAAACCTGCTTCACACCTGCCCTCCTTTCTCTTCAGATATGCTCAGTAGACTCCTTGAGCTTCCAAATGACACCAAAATATGCTATATGTACTTTGGAAAAAGTTTGAGTAATGACTTGATCAAAACAGACTACTTTGCAAATCACAAGACTTGAAAACTTTCTATTTTGGTCTTGATACCTGCTCAGTGTTATGCTTAGTGTGACCAGTGTAGTTACAATTAGCAAAATTCCTTCTAGGGATATTCAATTAGCTTAGTAAGCTTCCATTTGCAAGTGGAATGAAAGAAAATGATAAACCACACTCAGAGAAATCACTTTAGCAAAATAAGGTGTACCCCCGACTTTTTAGGAGACTTACAGTCACAGACCAGTGAGCACCCGGACTGAGATTTCTCTGTGATGGTAGATCCAATGGCCTTGAAACTTTGTAGGTGTATAGTAGACTTTGAGCTGAATCCAATGCACTTTGAATCATCCAATTTGGTTCAGTAGATCTTGAGATATGCCCTGTTGAAGTTGACAGAGTTGAAGGTAGTCACTCAGAGAAAACAGAGATTATGAATGTAAGTATATTGATTAAATCTAATGATTGTACATTCCCATTGGCATGTAATATGATGCTCAATGGTACTCAGAGGTGTAGGCTATGGTGTAGCTCACACACACTCAGAAATTCACTCAGAAATGCCTCGGGAGGAGTGACACACACCCGCGACTTTTTACATTGCTTTTTATAAGAATTTTTAAGGAGTTTGAATTTGAATTCAAGTTTTGGCTCCCTTCAATCTCTCTACTAAACTTAGGGAGATATTCCTCAATCATACCATCTACTTTTTCCACGACTTAGACTAGTAGGTGTGATTACATGAGTGATTAAAGTCATATAGACTTTTACATTGGATAAAAAGTAATAACAAATTAAGCATTGGTTTCTATGGTTCATGATTCATGTAAATACATCCTTCAAGGGTTCAAGCTTTAGCCTTCCAAGGTTCCAATGTTCCAAGCCAATGTGTGTAGGCTTGTTTTGCACCAACAGCTCCCCCTCAAGCCAAACACTTTGGCTCAAGTCTTCATCTCTAGTCTTCAATTATTTCCTGCAATCCAATCATGGATTTAAATCTGCATAGCTTGCTTCCATCCAAAGCTTTAGTAAGCAAATCTGCACATTGTATATTAGTAGACACATATGATAATTGAATTTCTTTGCTAAGTAACTTCTCCCTCACATAGTGGTAGTGAACCTCTATGTGTTTTGTCCTAGCATGATAAATTGGATTAGCTGCTAGGTGAAGAGAACTTGTGTTATCACCAAATATGATAGGTGGCCTTGTGTATAGGCCCAATTCTGAATATAAAAGCTTCAACCATATGGCTTCTTGAGTGGCATTTGCTAGTCCTCTATACTCTGCCTCAGTAGATGATAGAGCCACTGTGGGTTGTTTCTTGGATGACCAAGAAATTGGTTTATCACCTGCAAAACATATGTAACCAGATGTACTCCTCCTGTCATCCTTGCAACCTGCCCAATCTGCATCTGAATATACCTTTATATCAATGTCTGATGAATATGGAAAGTACAAACCATGATTTTGTGTTCCCTTTAGGTACTTTACTATCTTCTTTGCTGCCTCCAAATGAGGTACTCTTGGTTTGTGCATAAATTGGCTAAGTACACTAACACCATATGATATATCAATCCTGGTTAAGGTAGCATAATTAAGACTACCTACCAAACTTTGGTAACCTGTAATATCTTTGAGTTCTTCACCTTCATGTGCACTGAGTTTGTGGTTGACCTCCATAGGAATGTTTGAGACTTTAGCTTCCTGCAAATTAAACTTCTTGACCATGTCCTGAATGTACTTCTTCTGAGTAATAAAGATACCTGAATTTGTGTAGACTAATTCAAGTCCTATAAAGTACTTCAATAATCCAAGATCATTGATCTTGAATTCTTTCATCATCTATCCTTTTATGTGTCTAATTCCCTGAACATCATTTCTTGTAATAATGATGTCATCAACATAGACACACAAGTATATTACCTCTGAATTGTTCCTTTTGATAAACAATGAAGTATCTGCTTTACTCATCACAAATCCTTGATCTAGAAGATAGGTTGTCAACCTGTAATTCCATGCTCTAGGTGCCTGCTTCAATCCATACAGAGCCTTCTTCAATTTACAAACATGATTTACCTTATTAGGATCCTCATAGCCAGGTGGTTGTGACATGTAGACCTCTTCAGATATCCATCCATTCAAGAATGCATTCTTCACATCCAATTGGTACATGTTCCAATTCTTGGATGCAGCTACACTCACCATAATTCTGATAGTTGGCATCTTGGCCACAGGAGAAAATGTCTCCTCATAATCAATGCCTTGGGTTTGTGCAAAACCCTTGGCTACCAACCTAGCTTTATACCTGTTTATTGTACCATCTGAGTTCCTCTTGAGTTTGTAGATCCATCTGGATCCTATCACCTTCATGGAGTCCTTCTTGGGTACCAAGTCCTAAGTGTCACTCTCCTTGAGAGCCTCCATTTCTTCATCCATTGCTTCCTTCCATTCTGGTTTTGTAATTGCTTCTTCAAATGTACCTGGTTCTTCATTCAAGAGATCCTTTGCAAGATATACAGAGTGCTTGGTTACAAGTGAAGTATCATACCCATACCTAATAGGTTTCTTCTTTTCTCTTTGAGATCTCCTCATAGCTTGAGTTGAGGATTCTGGATTATCTTCTAGTTGCTTCATCTTCATCTTCCCTTTGGATTTCCAAGCCTTGAACTCTTCAATGTTGATGGTGTCTTCATCATCTGAGCTTGTGTCCTCTTTCTGAATTGGTTCTTGCCTGATAAGCTTTGGAAAGTCTTCTTCCATGTCATAAGGTAGGCTAACTTTCCTGCACTCATTTTCATACCATGAATCATTCTCATCAAAGATGACATCTCTGCTTACCTTGAAGCCTTTGTTTGAGGGGTTCTAGAACCTGTATCCCTTCTGATTCAAATCATAACCAATGAAGATACGCTTTTCAGCTTTAGGGTCTAGCTTTCCCCTTACCTGTGAGGGAATATGCACATATGCAACACACCCAAAGATTTTGCAATGATCTAGAGATGGTCTCTTACCATGCCAAGCCTCATAGGGTGTCATTCCATCAAGTGTCTTTGATGGCAACCTGTTAATTAAATATGTGGCAGTAGATACACTCTCTGCCCAAAGATAGTTTGGCAATTTCTTTTCATTTAGCATAGACCTAGCTGTCTCTACAATGAGTCTATTCCTCCTTTCAGCTACCCCATTTTGTTCAGGTGAGTACCTTGTAGTAATCTCCCTCTTGATGCCTCTTTCCTGCAAGAAATCTTCAAAGTCATTGGAGAAGTATTCTCCACCACCATCTGACCTTAGCTTCTTCAAATGTCTACCTGTTTGATTTTCAACTAATGCAAGATACCTTTTGAAACAATTAAATACTTCATCTTTATGTTTCATGAAGTATAAGACAGTCCACCTGCTATAGTCATCAATAAAGGACACATAGTACCTTGATCCAGATATGGATGGCTCCTTGCTAGGTCCCCAAACATCTGTATGCACCAATTCTAGATAATCTTCATGCATAAACCCTTTCTTGGTATAGGGCAATCTGTGTGACTTACCAAATTGACAAGCCCCACACTTGTATATCATGTGTTGCTTGGATACATTAGGTATCCCAAGCACACATTGATCCCTACTTATTTGTTTTATGGTCCTCTCTCCAATGTGACCTAATCTCTTGTGCCAAATCTCTAATTCTGATAGGGTTTGGTCTTTATAATTGTACAAAGCAATATTCTTAGTATCTTCAAGTTCAAAGGTAAACAATCTACCTGATTTCTCTCCCTTGGCTATCCTTCTGAATCCATGTCTTGGATCCTCCACATATGCACCATGTTGAGTGAACCTGACCTGTAGACCCTTTTCCACAATCTGACCTACACTCATTAGATTCTTGGTGATTGTTGGAACATACAACACTCTGCTTAGTAAATTCTGATTACCATCACTTGTTTTGACATTGCCTACTTTAACAACTGAATGTTTAGTGTCATCACCTGTCTGCACTTGGTGCTTGCCTTTGGGTTCTTCCAAATCAGAGAGTAAGGCAACATTTCCAGCTACATGGTTAGAGCAACCTGAATCAATATAGAATAAGTGATCATCATTGATACCTGATTTAGATGTCATGTTCATGATCAACAAGGAATCATCTTGCTCCTCTGCATAATTGTTGTAATCTTTCCTATTCCTGTATCCACCTTGATAATTGCCATTGTGATTGTAGCTATTGTTGTAATTATTGTTGTAGCCATGGTAGCCTTGAGATTGGTTGAATCTGCCTCTGCCTTGAGAGTATCCTCCTCTTTGGTGACCTCTTCCTCTTTGGTTCTTGTAGTTTTTGTAACATTCATCTGTAGTATGGTTAGACAAGCCACAAATATTGCATGGAGATTGGTTGTAGGGTCTCCCCCTACCTGACTTACCTCCTCTGCCCCTACCTCTAGATGATCTACCTCTCCCTGCATAGTTTGCTTGGGAGGTAGAGCATTCTTCATCAACCTTCTTGCTTTTACCTTTGTCTTTTACCTTCTTATCAGTATAAAGGGCAGAGGGATTGTTACCTTTTGATTGCTCTCCATTCTTTGTGATCTTTGCTTCATGTGTAAAGAGTTGTCCAATCAAGGTTGTTAAATCAGGTGCTTGGATGTCCATGTATAAGTCCATGCTGTGGTAAAGCTCTCCCACTTGTCATCTGCCTTTAGTCCATTGATCACTTGTCTGACTATTTGCTCTTCCTCAATCTCTTCTCCAACACTTGCAAGTTGATCTGCAATGTCCTTGACTTTGGTGACAAAATCTGAGACACATTGTTTTGATTGCTTCCTAAGAGTTGTAAACTCAATCCATAGCTGATTCTTTCTGGCCCTTGTGCTTGATGAAAAGTATGTTGACAAGGTTTCCCAAGTCTCTTGGGAAGTCTTACAATTCCTTACATGAGGTAGAAGGAAATCAGAAATAGAGTTTAGAAGATATGACCTTGCCAAAGCATCTTTTGCACACCATTGGTTGAGCCTCTCATGTTCATCCTTTGTTGGTAGGCCTCTAGTCTTGAATGAGGGTAACTCCTCATCTCCTGATATGTATCCATACAAGCTTCTCCCTTGTAGATAGGTCTTCATTCTCAGAGACCAAGCTTGGTAGTTGTTCCTGTCTAATTTGTCAATGAAGGAAGGGAAACCATCACCCATTATTACCTTATTTGCTCTGATACCACTGTTGGATATGATGGCTGGATGCACTCAGAAGATCAGTTGGTGCTGCAAAACCTGCTTCACACCTGCCCTCCTTTCTCTTCAGATATGCTCAGTAGACTCCTTGAGCTTCCAAATGACACCAAAATATGCTATATGTACTTTGGAAAAAGTTTGAGTAATGACTTGATCAAAACAGACTACTTTGCAAATCACAAGACTTGAAAACTTTCTATTTTGGTCTTGATACCTGCTCAGTGTTATGCTTAGTGTGACCAGTGTAGTTACAATTAGCAAAATTCCTTCTAGGGATATTCAATTAGCTTAGTAAGCTTCCATTTGCAAGTGGAATGAAAGAAAATGATAAACCACACTCAGAGAAATCACTTTAGCAAAATAAGGTGTACCCCCGACTTTTTAGGAGACTTACAGTCACAGACCAGTGAGCACCCGGACTGAGATTTCTCTGTGATGGTAGATCCAATGGCCTTGAAACTTTGTAGTGTATAGTAGACTTTGAGCTGAATCCAATGCACTTTGAATCATCCAATTTGGTTCAGTAGATCTTGAGATATGCCCTGTTGAAGTTGACAGAGTTGAAGGTAGTCACTCAGAGAAAACAGAGATTATGAATGTAAGTATATTGATTAAATCTAATGATTGTACATTCCCATTGGCATGTAATATGATGCTCAATGGTACTCAGAGGTGTAGGCTATGGTGTAGCTCACACACACTCAGAAATTCACTCAGAAATGCCTCGGGAGGAGTGACACACACCCGCGACTTTTTACATTGCTTTTTATAAGAATTTTTAAGGAGTTTGAATTTGAATTCAAGTTTTGGCTCCCTTCAATCTCTCTACTAAACTTAGGGAGATATTCCTCAATCATACCATCTACTTTTTCCACGACTTAGAATAGTAGGTGTGATTACATGAGTGATTAAAGTCATATAGACTTTTACATTGGATAAAAAGTAATAACAAATTAAGCATTGGTTTCTATGGTTTATGATTCATGTAAATACATCCTTCAAGGGTTCAAGCTTTAGCCTTCCAAGGTTCCAATGTTCCAAGCCAATGTGTGTAGGCTTGTTTTGCACCAACAATTACCTCTTCAATGCTCTCTACACCTTTGCACTTCTTCTTCACTTGGTAATGTTGGTCCTCCTATGCTCACACCACCTGATCCCATTGTGTGTGTGCCAAATTTTGTTGGGGGATTCTTTAGTTGAAAGGAACTTGAGTTCTTGCAAGAGAAGAATGGAGAAGAAGAAGAGATATAAATACACCGAAAGCCTCTGTGTCTTGATTAACAATAAGAAATACAATATCTTTGTCTAGAACGAGACAAAACTGTTATGTGTGCATAGTGCATAAGCCAAAGAGCACACATAAGTATACAAAATACCAGAATTTCTTGTGCAGTTAGCCTCCTCTATTTCCGTTCTCCACCTTGTCTAGTAGCTTTCCCTTGTGCTCACCTTGCACTAAAGCTTCTAATAAGGTTGAAGGAACGATGAATCTCTACTGTCAACGTGTAGCACTTCCTTGATGGTACTTGTTCCACCTTAGGTGCTCTCCGAGCTGCTCTTTGTGTACTCATTGTTCTAGTCTCTTTCTCACTCTTGCTCTCTCTTGCTCCTTGGTCTCAGTCTTTAGTTTAAGAATTGTTCATGTCTCTTGTTGTGTGTCGATTCTTCTTACATATGTCACTTCAATTACTAGTGTATCTTGGTGCTCATTTTGATGTCCCAAGAACTATTTCATGTGTGAGGCCAATGACTCCCTATTTTTTCTTGTAGTGATTTTACGAGAAACATAATTTTTAATGGGGGCCACTCATAAAATCTTGTGTACCACTTTTTCTTCATATCGTTTCCAGTTTTGACCTTCATTTCTTCAAAATATGTGCATAAGGGAGGGTTCACGTGAACCTTCCAAAATACTTAAAAAACCTTGAAACCCTTTCAAAAAGACCATTCTGCAAGTTGCATTCAACTTTTCTTGCAAAAGCATTGGTAACAAACTCTTTGTGCAATACCTATGCACCCTTGTTCTCGACCACTTGTGCACCACTTGTGCATCACTTGCAAAGTCACCACTTTGACCTTTGACCAACTCCACGATTGACCACTTTGACCTTTGATTAGCTCAACAACACAAAACTCTCTGAGATAGATATGGCTACACAAAGTCTACTAAAATCACTCAAGCAAGCAAGAGCATTGCTTAGCAAGGGGTCTACTAACTTATTCGAATTCTATGAAAACCTACACATATGTGGGATCATCCATTGGAAGTACAATGTGTGCAGATATAGTCTTGATATGATTAGGTAGATGTTAGGAATCACATCCTAAATTAAAGGCTTTATCAAACCTAAGTGTGATAGGTGAATTATGATTATTGTGAGTGGGCTTTCACATTCAAATTTGAACTCCAGTCTTTGTGCTTGACATCTTGATCTTTATTACTCCAAGTGGCATCCATCCAAAGGTCCAAAATATACTAAGAGTGAAGCTTGAACTTCAATGATGTTTCCATTCTCTTTCTATAAAAAATGGACACAAAAACTCATATGCTTTCATACTTTCAACTAAATCATGTATATCAGATTCTTGAATCATTTTAGAATTATTGATTCATGTCTATCTCACTATACGTGCAGACAAGTATTTCAAATTTTTGAATCATTTTAGAAGGAATTATTCATGTCTATCACACTATCCATGCACCTCTCAGTGTAAATGTTCACAACACAAACAATGTACATATGTATGTGTGTAGATATGTATGTAGCATATTTATTTGTGCATGCATGTACGTGCATATGTATATATGTATGTATGTACATATGTATGTATGTGTATATGTATGTATGTATGTACGTATAAACATACATATGTATGTATGTGCATACGTATGTATGTACATACGTATGTATATACATATGTATATATGTATCAATGTAATGTATATTTTTGTTTGTGTATTTGTGTGTTTGCATTCATATATGTGCCTATTTGTGTATGTATGTATGCATGTATAAAAATATGTGCATGTGTATGAATGTATATTTCTATATATGTACTAATGTATGTATGTTCGTGCATGTATGCACACACACATATATATATATATATATACACACACCTATATATATATATATATATGTATATATATACATATACATATATATATATATATATATATATATATATATATATATATATATATATATATATATATATGTGTGTGTGTGTGTGTGTATGTGTGTGTATGTACATATGTTTCTATATATGTATGTATGTATGAACTATGTATATCTTTACATATATGTGTGTATATATGCATGTATCTACATATGTATGTATGTATGTATGTATGTATGTATGTATATACACGTGTGTGTATATATATATATGTATGTACTATATGTATGTAAATATATATATATATATATATATATATATGTGTGTGTGTGTGTGTGTGCATGTATACATGTATATGCAATGTGCTTGTGCGTATATATGTGTGTTTGTGTGTATGTATGTATTTTCATGTGTGTGTGTGTGTATATATATATATATATATATATATATATATATATATATATATATATATATATATATATATATATATATATATATATATATATATATATATAATTGAAAAAATAGCATATACACACATGCACACACTTACACACAAACACATTGTTTACAAGGAGGCTGCGTCTCCCTGCAACAGAGAAGAGAGAGTTGCGAGTGATTCTTGCAACAGGAGAGAGAGAGAGAGGGAGAGCGCTATGTCGCCATGCTCTACACGGAAATCAAGAAAGGACAAGAACAAGAAACTAAAATTAACTACAAGAACAAATGTACGTCACATGCCATGATAGGCGACGAAAGTGAGAGAGCTTTTTCCATTACCATGAAGCCATTTTTATACAATGATAGTGGCCTTTAAAGGCTCTTCACACTCGACCTTCTCCGAATCCTCCAAATGAACCTTAGTACAATGAAAATGTGTCCTTGACACTGGCACGCACGGTGGACTTGAACTACCACATCCCTTGATAAGTGATACCCCCCTCAACAAGATGAAAATTACATGGAAACCATTTATAGGCTGGGAACCTTTTTACAACATGTCATACAACCATAGGGACACACCTAATCTTGAAGAGTGTTTCAATCCGCGAGCCTCCACATCACTCATGCCCGAGGACACCGGTTCCATCACACTCACCAAGATCAAATACATCAAGCCAAGCCCTCATATCAAGGCCAAAACATATCCAAACAAAGTCGAAAAATAAAACCCAACCCATATATAATCTCCATGTACATCTTCACAATGCTAAAGTGGTAGCACCGTTCTTGGAATGGAATAGTCCAACTCCATGTATATAACCAATGTAGTAGTAACATGTCAAAATATGCTCACATAAGTATGCTCTACCCTTATGAACAATACTTGCAAACCAAAGTGCATGGTTAGACCATGGTATGGAATGCAAGTAAGGCTCATAACATATCCAAAACCAAGAGCAATGTAAGAGGCAAAGTGAAGTGCCTGGAACTTAATCCAAGGTTCACGTATACCACCCACATAACCCGTGATCTTGCCCTCCTAGATGCATAGAAATGAAGTGGAAGGGTAGTTCAATTACATTATTTCATATATGTATACAAGTGAAGTACTAGTACAATGGGACAAATTACATGAATGACACGTACACTCATATACAAAAGTTGTGCACGATTCAAGACGTCAAATATCATCTTTTTCGTTAGTTCAACTTTATTGTTTCAAAGTTCAGCAAGCAAATGACCATATATCGTTCAAAGAAGTCATATCATAGCACTTTGTCTTAAAGTAAAAGAGAATGACAGCCATACACATCTACAAACATCGCAAAGAGTGAAGTAAATTGACGAACAACCCAAAACGCAAGTGCTGCATCAAATAAGAATTGGAAAGATTGAAGCCTGCCATGAAAGGAGACCCAGCACATCTACTTAAAGAGCACAATGGCGTAGCCACCAATGGCACTTGTACACAGGTGTGCTATTTAGCAAAATCGGGAATGAGTAAAAAATATACTTGCTACCAGTAATTCAAGGATATTCATGGGCACAATGCTGCCTAAAAAAATAGAATATAGGTAAATTAACAACTACAACCACTGTAGTAAAAACAAGAGCACTTGACGGAGAGTGTGGCAGCAGGAACATATGGTGGGCACCTAGCCAAAAAATCATACATTAACCACGTTTGAAGCCTTAACTAATTGCACAAAGCATTAGTGTAAGCGTTTTAAGTTCCATTATGTGCGTCAGAACTGCGATAAGTAAAAACAAAGGCATCCCTTGGATTGCATGCATGAGTTGATTGCACTCTGTCTTTGGCATCAATTGTCGATAATCTTCCTTCAAACCGATGTATAAGAGAAAGCACAATATTCAAAAATGCTTCAACAGAAACAGAATTGGTAACACACTAACATGCAAAACTGAGTGTGAGAAGGAGTGAGACGTGCATTTTAATTGGGTCCCAAAAAAGCACTCCTCGCTGACAAATCTGTACTGCACAACACATAAAAAACATGTACGATGACATTCATCAGTGTAAGATCAGTCTTCAACGTCTTAATCGACTTTCACCGAAACAACGAAGCAAGGTCTGCGTCGATCGGATGCCACTTGTTCCGCTTTGCAATGAAACAACAGAGTGCCCCACAATTAACTAAATGCAAAATTCACGCATCCAATGTTAGTAGACATCATCAAGAATCTAAAACAACATGGAAAATGAAGCAGAAAAACCAGAATGATAAGATGGTTGACGCTCAAGCCACAGAATTGCGTCAGTGAGGCCGCATCTGGAATAGCCCCCATGTGCAACTATAGTGTAAGCCTGGAGCATTATCGGAGCTTTTGATACACGACAGGGGCTCATTTGTGCCGCTACTAGAAGCCTGATATGCACGTTCAACAGCACGCCATAGGCGTGCACATCACCAGCACCATGCTGAGTGCTCGCCATCACAGAAGAGACTCGCCATCCAAGGGCCTCTGCAGAAGCTACCGCCAATTGGAGAAGCATCAGCCGGTAGACCGTGAGGTAGGTAGTCCGAGACGACGCCAGTGTTTACAAGGAGGGTGCGCCTCCCTGCAAGAGAGAAGAGAGAGCTATGAGTGATTCTTGCAACAGGAGAGAGAGAGATAGGGAGAGCGCTACATCGCCATGCTCTACACGGAAATCAAGAAAAGACAAGAACAAGAAACTAAAACTAACTACAAGAATAAATGTACGTCACATGCCATGATAGGCGACGAAAGTGAGAGAGTTTTTTCCATTACCATGAAGCCATTTTTATACAATGATAGTGGCCTTTAAAGGCTCTTCACACTCGACCTTCTCCCAATCCTCCAAATGAACCTTAGTACAATGAAAATGTGCCCTTGACAGTTGGTGGAGCCGGAAACCTTAAAGCTGATGCTGGATTCATTAAAACAGAAAATAACTAGGACTTTCAAATTAGGTAGAACCTTGTATATAGAAGGCATCGTCGATGAGCCTTAACTTTATTTT
>CM035430.1:138555450-138587950 GCA_020310875.1 Ceratopteris richardii
TTTTTGGGAGCGTTCTTAATGCTTTCAACTTTCATGAAAGCATTGAAAGAGTATGAAAAACATTTACAAAACATTGAAAAAGTATAAACAACACAAACATAAGATCCATAGTAGATATTAAAAACTACAAAAATTGGGAAAACCATAAGACTATAGCTTCAAAAAATTTTGAAACCAAAACATAATATAAAAAATTAGTGAAGAGTGGTCTTAAATGATAAAAGGCCAGAACACGCCCTAAGAAGAAGAATATAGCTATCATGACAAAGAAACTTGTTGGAAATCAAGTTCAAACCATAGGAGCATAATAACCAGTTCTCTTGTCAACACTTGTAACTTCATGAAGCAAGGAGCCAAGCATGAGAACTCATGCCTTTAATTTGAATTCAATCCCACTCATATCTCTGAATCAATGATGAAACATGTTCAGATGTGATGGATCCTATATTTAAAGAAAGGAACATTCTACCTTTTAGGGAATGTTTTCCAAGTTGTATATACACACACCAAGTACTTTGAATTGGTATTATCTTGGCTGTGTTATCATTTAATGACTTTGAATAAGCTATTGATACCCTTGCTAAGAAGCCCCCTCCTTGCTTGAGTGATTTCTTCCAACTTTAGATGGTTATATCTCACTCTCTATTTTGATAACCTAGGAGCTAGATAGCTCTAATTGTGGAGCAAGCTTCCCACTTCATATTTCATCTATTCTTTGTAATCTTTGGTTTGTTACATAGTAAATACAGTCTCCTAAAGTTTGCTCAAATATCTGCTCTTAATTATGCATATTCTAAGAGAAATTATGTCTCAAGTGAATAATGGTCACTCTGTGTGCCTAGTGAAGGTAGTGAGTAGTCTATGTTGGAAGCTTTGGTTATTTGAGTAGAATCAAGTATTTTGAGTGACATAACTTTCATTAGCAAGACCTTACAATCTTGTTTAAAAGACCAAAACATCTGCGTTTCATTCCATAAGAGTTGCAAGAAACATTGTTTTGAGTGAACAAATGTATCTGCAAGTATACCTAGGAGGCCATTCATGTTTCAAGCTACATATGGAAAGTTTAAAGCTCCCCCAAAAATTGCATCAGAGAAACTTAGAGACACAAATACACTCAAATAGGATCAAATGAAGCTATTGAAGGTCTTGAAAGAAGACAAGTTCTGATTCAAGGTCATAGTAATATATACAACCAGTAAAGTTCTCTATTCATATCAGACTTCTTCCATGAAAGAAACATATATGAGTACATTAGAGAAAACCATGTCAGATTATAGCAATGAGATTGAGAAGCTAGATAAGAAGAAATATTGGTCATGGAAGTTTAGGATGTCTATCTTTCTCATGGAAAAGGGGCTATGAGGATTTCTTTGTGGAATAGATCCCAATCAAATATTTGAGGATAATCCAACTCTTGATCAATTGAGGAGATTTAGATAATGGAATGAGATAGACAAGAGAGTTATCCCGATCTTATCTTAGCATATTAGAAATGCAATGATAGGGCATATTCAAGACTTAGACACTTCAATGAACGTGTGGCAAAACCTAGAAAGGTTATAATCTACTTCAAAGAAGGTTAGAAAGATCCAATTGAAAAATGATCTCAATATTCTAAGGAAAATACATATCAGCATTGTTATTGACTACATTTTGAAGATAAAAGAGGTGAGTGATGCATTGGGATCCATAAGCTATCACATAGATGATCATGACCTAGTTGCCTACACATTAAATGGACCTAGGGAAGATGCTTTTTTCAAACACAATAGGTGAAATTACGTATGGTGAGAAGTGGAAGGCTTTCATGACTTCTATATATGTCAAAGACAATATTCCCAACTTTGAGCAATTAATGGCCTTAATGGTCATTGAAAAGATGAACATTGGAGGCTTGAAAGCAAAGGTCAATGAAGGCAAAGCATTCTATGCAAGTAAAGGAAGAGACAGAGGAAGAATTTATAGATGGGGTATAGGAAGGCAATGAAGAGGAGGAAATGGAGACTCTAATCAAGAGAAAGGGAACAAATCTTTTTCATCAAGAGGAAGCATTAAATTCAAAGGAAGAGGAAGAAGGTACAATCAAACTTGAGACAAAGAGAAATGAAATGGATGCCACATATGTCGCAAATATGGCCACTACCAACAACTCCCCCTCAATCATCAATTGTGATTTCCTCCATCTTCTTTATACCTGCCATGTCTTTGAACCTCTTCAACTTAGGTCCATCCAACCTTTTGGTTAACATGTCTGCAACCTGATCTTTTGTAGAAGTGTGTATTACTTCAATTTCTTTATCAATCACCTTCTCTCTCAAGAAATGATATTGGATCTCAATGTGTTTAGTCCCGGCATGAGACACAGGGTTAGCAGCTAGATACAATGAACTCATATTATCTCCAAGAATGATGGGTGTACTATGATTGATGTCAAACCTCTTCATGAGAGTCTTCAACCATATAACCTCCTTTGCAGCTTCAACCATACCTTTCTATTCTACTTCTGTAGATGATAAAGCAATTGCATGTTGCTTCTTAGAACACCAAGAGATTAATTTATCTCCCACATAACATAGATACCCATAGGTTGATCTCCTATCATCAGAGTTACATGCCCAATTTGCATCACTATAGATCTTGATTTTTGTATCTGATGTGAATCCATAATACAAACCTTCTTTGAGTGTACCCTTAATGTATCTTAGCACCCTTTGTCCTGCAATCCAGTGTTCTTTCCTAGGAAAATGCATGAATTGAGACAACACTCCAACTACATATGACAAATTAGGCCTAGTCAATACTTTGATACTTGCAACTTCTAATGCATGGTTCTCCCAAAGTAGACTCTGTTCACTCAAATGATTTTAGCCACAAGTAGCTCACCTTTAACTTAAAGATTGAGTGCTTACGTGATCAAAACTTTACACTATGGATTGAGACATGATGAAAACTTTGATGATCGAGATTGCACCTGTTCTTGTCTTCACTTCTTCACATTTACACATGTAAATGTTCCTGTTTTCAATTCTCTCAACCTAACTATAATTAGCCTCTCAAAACTTGTAGAGAGGTCAATCAACTATAGAATTAGACTTGTACAAAAGCATCTCTCAAGAAGATAAACACAGAAGGAGCACCGAGCAAAAGCTCGAGGTGCAATTTTTCAATTCTCTTTATTCATGGAAAAATATACATCTAACTGATGCATCACATTCTTGACATTCTCTAAGGCTTCTAATGACTTCTAATTCTTGTCATTTTCCATCTCTCATATTACATCTATATTCATGTATATATATAGGCATTTAAATCCCGACTCACCATGGATACAAAGTTTTTATGGACTAATTACAAGAATAATATATATGTATATAGAAGTCTTCATCTTTTGATCATGCACTCATCTTCAAGGCTCAAGTTTCAATCTTTTCTTTACTTCTTGACTTCAAAACTTGTCCAAATCATCAATTGATGATTGTCCTGGACCAACACTTTAGTCCTCTAGCTAAGATAATAATCATCATGACAATCATTGGAATTACAACTAGCAAGCATTGGAAGATGTACTAGCTTGATGTGAAGCTTTCCTCGATGGAGAGCTAGAGGAAGTGGTCTACATGGACTAGCCATAAGGGTTTGAAGGTAGAACCAAAGTTGATTATATTTGCACATTGAAGAAGAAACTTTATGGTCTAAAGCAAGCCCCAAGGTCATGGCATCAAAGGCTTTTGGACTATTTGATTAGTCATGGATATAAACAAAGCAAGGTTGATCCCTCATTATTCTATGAAAGAGAAGGTGAACAATTTGTGTACTTATATATGTATGTAGATGACTTGATCATTACACATAATCATGAAGAAGGAATCAAAGACGTAAAGTGAAGACTCATGGGAAGAGTTGAAGATCTCATACCTTGCTATTTAAGGTATTTCTTAGGTTTTCGTATAGAAAGACAATGATATATGGCTCATGAAAAGAATATACAAATTGGATGTGATAAACAAGTATGGACTTAGAGGATGCAAACCATTGAGGACTCCAATGGAAGTAACTATGAAATTGACTTCAATCGAACTTAATAAAGCTCAAGATGCATTCTTATAAAAATCCATGGTTGCCTCTTTGAATTATGCCCATATATAATTGGTGTGCTATCTCCATTCATGCACATAACTAGAGTCCCTCACTTACATGCAACTAAGAGAGTGCCTAGATACCTTAAAGGAACTTTCAATGAAGATCTTTTTCATTTTATTGAAGACGATTTGCAGGTGAAGGCATATGAAGATGCTGATTGGCTTGGGTTCAAAGATGATAGGGGGAGTACAAGTGGATATGCATTGATTCTAAGCAAGAAGCTCATCTCATGGATGACAAAGAAGCAATCAAAATTTGCTTTATCTTCAATAGAAGTTGAATATGGATCATTTGAACAAGTTAATTCTAAGATCATGTGGCTCAAGAAGATTATGATTGATTCCAATTTCTAGCACCAAAGATCAATGTGTTGACATGTTCACCAAACCACTTTTCTTGTGGAAAGTTGGAACATCATGAAGCAAGGAGCCAAGCACGAGAACTCATGCTTTTGAATCCCCCTCATATCTCTCAATCAATTACTTATAACAATTAGGTGTGATGGATCCTATTTTTTAATGAAAAAAGCATCCTACTTTCTAAGGAATCTTTGCTAAGTTGTATGTATATACACACGAAGTACTTTGAATGGTATGATTTCACATGTGTTATCACTTTAGGATTTTGAATAAGCTAGTAGGCCCCTTTCTAAGCAAGTCCCTTGTTTGTTTGAGCGATTTTTTCCCAACTTTAATTAGCCATATCTCACTTATTATGAACATAACAAAACTAGAATGTGCCCTCAAGAATCTTCCTTATCCATGTCTGCCAATCCCCTAGTATTTATTACTTTGTGTCATCGGCATAAATCTTATCAAAATTAAACGGTGTGGTTAAGCTCTGAAATGTATGGCTGTATATAGGTTTTGGGACTGAGTTGAATGTCCTCTCAGAGATATGTGATTGTAACATAAATTTCTATTGTGTCCATGTGGAAACGTGTGAAAGGGACCAAAACACCTTAATCTCCAATTCCTAATTGCTGAACTTCTCAAGGTATGAAGCTGGCACCTTGATATGGACTACATGGGCAAAACTAGCTGCATCAGACAATGATCATGAGCGACCACCCTTCTGATCTGCATCAAAGTAGAGAGCAGACGCAGCTGTGGCATTTATACCGTGTAAAGAGGAATCGAAGCTCCGTGAACTGTGAGTTTTTGAACTGTGAGTTTTGGACTTGCATGGCGCAAAATGAGGTGCGTATATCATCGTGAGGATCTTATTGCGTAGGAGGAGATCCAGGCAGACAAAATAATGGAAAGCGCCACAAGTTGGATGCACTAGTGTAAGAATTAGTGTAAGAATGACAGTGTTTGAGGCTCTGATACCACTTATTGCTGCCGAGGCAGTTCATGCAGCTTAACGGGACAAGAAGTACAGAAATCTGCGGAAAAATCACGCAGCTGGACGAGACAAAGGACATGTAGATACTAGACGCAGGTTGCACCTGTGATATCCGTGCTCCTGAGGAGGTTCGAAGCTCTGGGAGCGGTCACTTCTGATCCGCATGGCGCAAAATCGCGTTTCTAGAGTTGGAACTCCTCAGACAGTTCAGGCAACCGAAAGAGACAAAGAGTACAAAAATGGACATGGATTTGACGCAGGCGAAGAGGACAAGGAACGCGTAGAGATCCGACACGGGCGTGTTGCTTGTGATCACTAAGGGGCAGTGAAGCACAACGAGACAAGAAGTACAGACATGTGCAGACATTTCACTCATCTACATGAAACAAGGAATAATGTAGAGTGTGCAAGCAGCTTTGCGCTCACCCAGGGGGCGAGGATGGAAGCCCTGCGAGCTGCAGCCTGCTACTCTTGGATACGTCGACGCATGGTCGAACGACAACGAGGCTCTGATAAATCGCAGAGTTCACGCAGCTGAACGAGCGACAACTTGGTAGTTCATCAAAGAGTTCACGCAGGTCGAGAAGACGGACTGCAACAGTTCACAAAACTGTACGATGCAAGAAATCCGTGTATCTAACATAAACGTGTCTTAGATTGATTCACACAGGACATGTCAATAGACTTTTTCTTTTCAGTGAGTTCACAACGCCAGGCGGCACATTCAGTGCTTTCACATGGGAGAATTTATTTTGCTTTAAGAAAATGGATCGGAAGAGTTCCGGGGCCACCATTCTTTGAGTCAGCCTCCCCTCTTCGGAATAGATTTGTACCTCTCAGTACTAGGCTGCTTGGTTGGGTGGTTGAGTCTTTCGCCTCTTGAGGCGGGGGTGAGGGTTCAACCCCCACCGGCAACATGTAAGGGACATGTTATCATGGAAAATTGTACCTTGTTGCTGATGTGTCACCATTTGTCCTGCCCCGTGGTAGTTGCGACCGCAGTCTACCCAGTTATGTACACCCCTGTTCATGTGGGATAAGGGGGGTCCCATGGGTACTATGCCCTTCCTTGTACAGTTGCAATCTCAAAGTTAAAGCCTGGAGGAATAGGCCTCGGCTGAACCTTCATTTAAACAAAAAAAAGATTTGTGCCTCTCTGATAATAAAGCTTGATTGGTTGTTTACCATGTTCAACCAATAATATCATGGCTTAAAATTTTGATTTTGACAAGCTATCGTCGCTCTCTGTGAACTCAATACATCGGCGATTCGGCATATAAGATGACTCAGCATTGTTATGCCGCCTTGTCTGCACCCACACTTTGATTGGTAGCATATTTTTGTTAACGACTTATTCACAATAAGAAATGCCTTTTTGAAGTGCTTATCAAGTAACTCAAGAATGGAAGAGTGTAGGGCTGAGGGGGTATTGGAAGGCAGAAGTTTGTTTCTTGCCCAACTGAGTTGGCATAAGTAAACGCCGTGTGCTATCACATGATGTGAATATTCATTGAATAAATTGGTAGCGCATACTGTCGTATCCGCCGCTACCTAAATGCGACGTTCCAACCGTATCTAACCGTGTGGCCGCCGCATCTCTTTGTTGACGATACCGATCAGGAGTATGTTGATGTTCATCCTGAATCGATTCCCATTCTTCGGCGTCTAGCCATATAGGCTTCGGTAAGCCTGCTGTGAAAGCATCGCGAGCTTCCGATCATCGATGCGACATCACTTCGCGTGCTGTATGTTGTATCCAATCAGAACTCACAATAGGATTGCCAGGTGCTGGCCGGTACTCTTCATATACGTTGTCGCATTGACTTCCCCGCCGCATCCATAACTGGAGTTCCATTACGGATATGATATATCTTCGATTCCTCATGATCATGTGCACCCCAAGGTGTACGTGGAGATCCCATCTGATGCAATATGAAGATCTCAACTCATCCAATGTATATATATGCATGCTTAAGCTTGTATACATATGCATTCATGTATACATATGCATTCATGTATGCATATGCATTCATGTATGCATATGCATTCATGTATGCATATGCTTGCTTGTATGCATATGCATGCTTAAGCTTGTATACATATGCATTCATGTATACATATGCATATGCATATGCATACATGTATACATATACATATGCATATGCTTGTTTGTATACATACATGTACATATACATGTATGTATATGCATACATGTATGCATATGCATATGCATACATCTATACATATACATATACATATGCATATGCTTGCTTGTATATACATATACATATGCATATGCTTTCTTGTATGCATATGCATGCTTAAGCTTGTATGCATATGCTTGCTTGTATACGTACATGTACATATACATGTATGTATATGCTTGCTTGCTTACATATGCATATGCATGCTTAAGCATGTATGCATATGTAAGCATATGCTTGCTTGCTTACATATGCATATGCATGCTTGAGCATGTAAGCATATGCATATGCATGCTTAAGCATGTATACAAATGCATGCTTAAGCATGTATGCATATGCATTCATATGTTTTTCCACGTCCTGGTCATATGCATGTATCCATATGCATGTATCCATATGCATGCATGCATGTATGCATGCATATGCATTCATGTATGTATGCATATGCATGCATGCATATGCATGCATGCATGTATGCATATGCATGTATCCATATGCATGCATGCATGTATCCATATGCATGCATGCATGTATCCATATGCATTCATGTATGCATATGCATACATTCATGTATGTATGCATATGCATTCATGTATGTATGCATATGCATTCATGTATGTATGCATATGCATGCATCTATGCATATGCATGCATGCATATGCATGTATCCATATGCATGCATGCATGTATGCATATGCATGCATGCATATGCATTCATGTATCCATATGCATGTATCCATATGCATGCATGCATGTATGCATATGCATTCATGTATCCATATGCATGCATGTATCCATATGCATTCATGTATGCATATGCATGTATCCATATGCATATGCATGCATGCATGTATGCATATGCATGCATGCATGTATGCATATGCATGCATGCATGTATGCATATGCATTCATGTATCCATATGCATGCATGTATGTATGTATATGCATATGTATGCATGTATGCATGTATGTATGCATGTATGTATGCATGTATGTATGCATGTATCCATGTGCATGCATGCATGTATGCATATGCATGCATATGCATGCATGCATACATATGTATACATGTGTGTATATGCTTGCTTGCTTACATATGCATATGCATGCTTAAGCATGTATGCATATGTAAGCATATGCTTGCTTGCTTACATATGCATATGCATGCTTGAGCATGTAAGCATATGCATATGCATGCTTAAGCATGTATGCATATGCATGTGCATGCTTAAGCATGTATGCATATGCATTCATGTATACATATGCATTCATGTATGTATGCATATGCATGCATGTATGCATATGCATGCATGCATGTATGCATATGCATGCATGCATGTATGCATATGCATACATGCATGTATCCATATGCATTCATGTATGCATATGCATTCATGTATGTATCTATATGCATTCATGTATGCATATGCATTCATGTATGCATATGCATTCATGCATGCATGTATCCATATGCATGCATGCATGCATGTATCCATATGCATGCATGTATGCATATGCATGCATTCATGTATGTATGCATATGCATGCATTCATGTATGTATGCATATGCATTCATGTATGTATGCATATGCATTCATGTATATATGCATATGCATGCATGTCTTGGTCATATGTTTTTCCACATCCTGGTCATATGCATGTATCCATATGTATGCATGCATGTATGCATGCATATGCATTCATGTATGTATGCATATGCATGCATGCATGTATGCATATGCATGCATGCATGTATGCATATGCATGTATCCATATGCATTCATGTACGTATGCATATGCATGCATGTATGTATGCATATGCATGCATGTATGTATGCATATGCATGCATGTATGTATGCATATGCATGCATGTATGCATATGCATGCATGTATGCATATGCATGCATGTATGCATATGCATGTATCCATATGCATGCATGCATGTATGCATATGCATGCATGCATGTATGCATATGCATGCATGCATGTATGCTACATGCATGCATGCATGTATGCATATGCATTCATGTATCCACATGTATGTATCCATATGCATGCATGCATGTATGCATATGCATTCATGTATCCATATGCATGTATGTATCCATATGCATTCATGTATGCATATGCATGCATGCATGTATGCATATGCATGCATGCATGTATGCATATGCATTCATGTATCCATATGCATGCATTCATGTATCCATATGCATTCATGTATGCATATGCATGCATTCATGTATGTATGCATATGCATGCATGCATGCATGCATATATCCATATGCATGCATGCATGTATGCATATGCATGCATGCATGTATGCATATGCATTCATGTATCCATATGCATGCATGCATGTATGCATATGCATTCATGTATCCATATGCATGCATGTATCCATATGCATGCATGTATCCATATGCATTCATGTATGCATATGCATTCATGTATGCATATGCATGTATGCATATGCATGCATGCATGCATGTATGCATATGCATGCATGCATGCATGTATGCATATGCATTCATGTATCCATATGCATGCATGTATGTATGTATATGCATATGTATGCATGTATGCATGTATGTATGCATGTATGCATGTATGCATGTATGTATGCATGTATGTATGCATGTATGTATGCATGTATCCATGTGCATGCATGCATGTATGCATGTGCATGCATGGATGCATGGATATGCATGCATGTATGCATATGCATATCCCTCTCTCTCTCTCTCGGTCTCTCTCTCTCTCAAACAAAAATTAAGAGAGAAGATATTAAAAAACAAAAATATAAAGAAAGATAAAAGAGTGATATATGTTTTACTTACATTGATGTAATTTTTGAATCAAAGTTGTCAAAATCCACTTGAAATTCTCCTTCGTTGAATTTCCAAAGATTTGATCTCAAAAATCTCTTGCAAAACTAAAGAGAGAAGATATTAGAAAAGCAAAAACATAAAGAAAGAAAACAGAGTGATACAATATGTGCAATCTTCTTACCAAAGCGTCAGATCTATAAAAATAGAGGTGTGTTTAGAGAGAGAGAGAGAGCGAAGGAGAGGGAACGAGAGAGAGAGAGAGAATTGTTTGACACGATCGTCAAAATCCACTTGAAGTTCATCTTCGTCGAATTTCCAAAGAATGCATCTCAAAATCTCTTGCAAAACCAAACAAAGAACATATTAGTAAAGAAAAAACATACAAAAAGAAAAAAGAGAGAGAGAGAGAGAGGGAGAGAGAAAGAGAGAGGGAGAGAGAAAGAGGGAGAGAGATGGAGAGAGAGTGAGAGAGAGAGGGAGAGAGAGAGAGATATAGTGAGAGAGAGGGAGGGAGAGAGAGAGGGAGAGAGAGAGAGAGAGAGAGAGAGAGAGAGAGAGAGAGAGAGAGAGAGAGAGAGAGAGAGAGAGAGAGAGAGAGGGAGAGAGAGAGAGGATGACAAACAAAGTTCTGCTGTTGGCGCGCGCAAACCCGAAAGCAGAAGTTCTACATTCAAAACGAGCAGAATGACGAATTTCGGGTTCGGGCCCGGTTAAAAAGAGAGCGTCGGTATAAGCGTCGGTATTTCCAGAAAAGTACCGATGCATATACCGACGCATATACTGATGCCGTGATTCCGAGGCAACGTAGCTGTGATTCCGAGGCAATGCAGCTTTTCCAAATTTGCCGAGGGGTATACCGACGCCGACAGCTGCCCGTCGGTACAGTGACCGTCGGTATTCCCTCGATATGTTGTAGTGATGTTTCATTTCATTTTTGTAGTCATGATGTGGAGTTGGTGACAAATAACAAGATAGAGAGATTTCATTGCGCAAGTCATTCTCTATCATTTGTTGGTTTTCATGACTAATAGTCATAACCAATATCGTTGTAGTAGTTGCCAATGCAGTCCAAGCCATCACTCTCTAATCCATAAAGAGACATATCTCAACTATTCTATTGTGAAACTCTACTGCATCTTTTGATATAGAAGACATGTTGAATTTCAATCCTGGCCTCAGATAAATCGAAGCAATTGCTATGCATTTCTCTGTACTCAGAGAGCACCATCTCCCTATATTGTAGAGCCGTGCACCATTTTTCTTTGTTCCTGTGTTCTGAGCTCATGGTAGCTCTTACCACTCACAAATCGTTGTTGGATGTGGTCATCAGAATCCTCTCTGCCTTGAGCCACAGACAAAAAGAGCCTCAAGTCTAAGAGGAGAGGAATCACCCATAGAGGATGATCCTGAATCAGGATACCCTCCATTGCGCCTCCGAGTAGGTTTCCTGGCGATAGCAGACCGACTGCTACTACAACACTAGCATGGCCAACAAGACTAGAGATGAAGATCACGCGATGAGAATGACTTGACTCACACAGTCAAGTGATGCACCCACACACACAACTCGTCTAGCACTTCAAACTATAGTTTGAATCTCCCGCCACTGTGCAGCAAAAAGCCAATGCCACCTCTATTTGATACACACACGCATAGAGAGAGAGAGCTAATGAGAGAGAGGTCTCTGTGCAGCATTTTTAGTCATCATTGCCACAAAAATGCGTGCCATTTCCTCAGTCGCACCCTACTGTAATGATCACGTGCTTTCCGCAAATCGCGGCCACCTCTCTCCAGAGAAATGAGCTTCGCATCTACAAAGAAAGTTTCGAAAGTCATCAAGCTTCATCTCTGTAGCTCAGAGCCGATTACATCACACACATGTACCTGCCTAGACATACATTCACACTCTTCAGTTCAGTCAAGTGAGTGCAAAAGCTCTTCTCAGGTTAACACAATAGCTATTCTTGTAAGTCTCTTCGATTGCATTAATCTGGTGAGCGCAACATCGATTGTGTCAATCACACGTGCATAGTAAGCTATCGTTTTTATGCTATCACCTACAAGCAAGCAAGTTGCAAGGCTGTGATGGTAATAGAAAAGCAACGATCTACTGCATGGAGCAAGTGCCAGGGACTCAATACCTTCCGCCAAGTAGATGAGAGAGTACTTATCTTGGAGAACTTCTCTCATCCATACTATACGTGAAGGCGGATTGTTTCAACTATCATGTTGCGTGCCATTGCCAAAGAGAAAGGAGAACGACGGCGAGAAATTGTCCTCCACTGCAATATATGTGGATAACCATAGCACTTTCATCCATGTGGCAGATAGTGCACCATCGATTTCAGAAAATAGGGTTTATTTTAAATTGGGGCTCAATTGCAGGGTCCATGTACTAATGGTATCAATGCTTTTGTATCATCCACATGCTTGGCACCGTGAATATCAAATTTTGAGCGTCACTAAGCCGCCGTCATCAAATTCTTTCGATATCACTCATGATGGCATGATCACTATTGCAAGAACTCCATTGACATCACCAATGACGTATGGTCAAACTTTCGCATTTTTGTATTACTTTTCAAATTTAGTCCACAAAAAATTGACACTTGCACATAATCAATTTACCTTATTTACTAAATCTATTGACTATCATCCAAATCATATCATTATGTGATGAAGTTATAGGAAGACTGGTGATAACATCCATAGAAACCTTTCCTATGGTTCGTTCGGAAGGGGAGATGGCATTAACAATCCAAATGCTTCACCATGATGATTTGTTTATGTTGATATACAATCCATTGAGAAACATACTCTGCAATATCTTTTTCCATTCGGGGCCAAATGAAGAAACATTTGCAAGCAGATGTGGTGCTTTGTATTCCCCTATTTACTAGTCAAGATGGCTCATGCGTTTCCTTTATTACAAAATCTTTAAAAGCTTGTGTAATGCATAACTTATGTTCAAAATAAAGGAAACCATTATGAAATGTATAATGTTCATTAGTTATTGGTGCACAATCATTGAACATATATCATGCATGTGAGAAATACAAATTAGATGCATTAGTGGAAATCATTTCCAGAAATGAATGAATTTGGATGGCAGAAATATTATGCAGAACAACAAAATGTGAAGGACAATAGTTAAGAGCATCGGCTATAACATTAGATTTTTGAGGTTGATATTGGATCATGGGCTGGAAATTTTGAATGAGTGAAGCCCATTTAAGATGTCGATTAGAGTTTAAGGGATGCTTTAATAAATGCTTTATGCTTTGTTGACTGGTTTTGATTAATACCTCAAATCCCATAAGGTAGTGTTTACAAATGTGTAAAGCATGCACACTACTAATAATTCTTTATCATACGTACTATAATTCTTTTCTCCAAGCTTTGCTTCCTACTTTTGAATGCAATGGGATGATCATTTTGGAGTAAAATGGCACCTATTCATGAACCATCAACATGAGTAACTACTTGAAAAGGTTGTGAAAAATTAGATAACTATAAAACAGGTGCATGTAAAAGTGCACGTTTGAGGTTTTCAAATGATTACTATTGGGTAATTCCCCATGAAAATTTTATTTTCTTTTTCAATAATAAGGTAAGATGCAATGCTAAATAAGAAAAACTTTGAACTAACTTCCTATAGAAATTATGTAACCCAATAAAAGCATGTACATCCCTAAGTGAGGGGCATAAAAATCATTCTACAACTCTGTTGAGTATTGTTTTTTATAACATGAACTCATTTACTAAAATATAATATGCTCTAAATATTCTAATTTAACTATAGAAAAAGGAACTAAAGTACTATATCCTATTTGTGAATGTATCACATGTGTAGATTATATTACTACTATAAAGAACTACATGATTAAAGAAAAAACTTAAAAGTTTGATAATCAAAGAAAACTAGACTTGTTAAAAGGTTGTTATTGATGTGGTTGTTGTAGACGGATCATTGTGATAATCAATTGAAACTCTTTCTCCGCATCATAAACAAAAAAGGCGTATTCAGGAAAAGTGGGAATTATTTGTGATTTTGAAACAATTATTTCTTTCCAAAATTTTTTCTTCTTGAGTGATTTCACACACTACAACATGCTATTATCCCTTGATTAGATTATCCAATTTACACTTCAACATTAAACCTAATTGTATTATAAGTGGACTATCAAAACTAGGCTCAAAACTAAGAAGTTATCATAGTAAGTATTATCAATGGGACCTGAATAATTCCCAAAATTCATGAATTGGCCTTAAAAGGAATATCTTCATAAAGCACAATAGGTTGGAGTGAGTGACGCTTAACTTGGATTTCCATCTCCAAAACATCTTCATACTTCCTCTCTAGGGTATCCTCAGGTTCATCTTCAAGCATTGGAACCAATAGCATGTTCAGTGTGTGTGGAAGTGTGAGAGACACATGAGAAGCACATATAAGGAGCCCAAATGCAGCAAGACACAAAGAGAAGACAGATGGCTAGGATGTCTCTCTCTATTGACAATGAAATGAACTGAAGTAAGTTCTGAATAATAACCCTAAGTACAAAGTACCACCACATATGAGGGCATCATGTATGTGGTAACATGGAGAAAAAACCTCTAGCCAGCACTAGGGTAAAAAGTTCCCATGTAAAGGAAAAAGGTTCACATCAAAGCTACTTGAGGAACACATAAGTGTCACAAACCTCAATGGAGTGCATGATGTGAACACATGTAGGGAGTACTAGATAAACCCTCACAAGGTAATAAGCCTAAAGCTTTGCAACAAGCTTCAAAATTTTCTCGTGAAGAGCTTTGGTGAATATGTCTACCACATTAACTTGTGTAGGCACATATACCAAATCAATATATCCTACATGAAGGTTATCTCTCACATAGTGATAATGCACCTCAATATGTTTGGTCCATGCATGAAACATTGGGTTTTGTGCAACAACCAATACACTCTGACTATCAATGAGAATATGTGTAGCAACATTAGTCTCCATGCAAAGATCCATCAATAGGCATCTCCGCCACATACACTCCACTGTGGCTGTGAAAATTGCCCTATACTCAACTTCACAACTTGATGTTGCCATGGTAGGTTGCTTCTTACTCAACCAGGATATGCATTCTAAGGAAAAAGCAATTACCACTAGTGGACACACAAGTATCATAACAACTAGCCCAATCACTATCTGTAAAAGCATGCAAGCATGGTTGAATATCTCTTCCATAAATGAGACCTAAGCTCAAAGTGCCTTTGAGATATTTAAACACATGTTTCACTACTTACCAATGCTTAGTGCCAGGGCCATGCATGAATCGACTCAACTATGAAACTCAATACTATATATCGGCCTTGTGTTGCATGCATATATAAGACATCCCACAACTTGTTGATAAGGAGAAGTGTCAAATGCATCAGTGGAATCCTCAACTGAGAACCTAAATCCTATCGCAACTAGTGTGGAAACTGGCTTGCAATCCTTAAAGTAAAAATGATGAAGTAATTTTTCAACATACTTTGTTTGATGCATAAGAATTCCCCCCTCAATGGATACAACCTAGATGCCAAGATAGTTGCTCAAAAGACCAAGATAAGTGACATCAAAAGTATGTTGCAAATCAGCCATAAGAATGTCAAGTTTTGCATCTCATGAACGAGTCAAGAGTATGTCATCAACATAAACAACAAGAACTGTAAGATCATCCCCATCTTTGCGTACATAGAGTGTGCTTTCAATTGGACTACATGTGAAGCCGATAGCAATCAAGTGCTTATTAATTTTATCATACCATGCACACGGATCTTGCTTAAGACCATACAAGGCTTTATGCAAGTGACAAACCATATGGTCTTTCCCTTTCATGGAAAATCTAGGAGGTTGCTTCACATATAGATCTTCTTTAAAGTCGCCATTCAAGAAAGCAGTTTTTATGTGCAATTGATGTACTTTTCGACCTCGATGGGCAGCCAATGCAACCATGGTACAAATGGTAGTCACATGTGAGGTAGATGCAAAAGTTTCCTCATAGTCAATGTGATATTGTTGCGGATATTCTTTGGCAAACAATCTAGCTTTTTAGCTATCAATGCTAGACTTTCTCTTAAATTAAACTTTGGCAGCCAATCTAGCTTTGTACTCATGAATGCTAGGCTTTGTAGCGATCAATTCTAGTTTTGTAGCTATCAATGTTAAACGCACTTTGTACCAATGGCATTTTTTCCTTTTGGCAATTGACATAACTCCCAAGTACCATTCCTATGTATGGAATCCATTTCTGATTGCATAGCACTCATCCAATGTTGATTGTCACATGCATATTCAAAGTTAAGTGGCTCTTCTTTAGATGCTATTGAAATAAGATAATACTCCACAAAATTATTTGGTGCATGGCAAGAGCTTGATCTACCAAGTAAAGGTGCTCTCAATTTGCTGTCCTACAAAGTTTGTTTCATTCACTTTGGCATACTTTGTGCACTCTTGATAAACATGCGTTCATTCATTACGTAATACATCTTCAACACTATATAATGTGTGGGCTGAATTTCGTGCTCATTTTCAGCCATATTTTGATGTAAATGTTCAGCCATATGTGGCAGGAAATTTCCAACCATTTCGATAATTTTTTGTTGAAAAATTTCAACCATACTTGGCTAGAAATTCTTTGATTTTCAACTGTATTTTGCTACAATTTTTCAGCCATTTGAGTCTCAGTTGGCTGGTCTACATGGTCATAGTCAAGCACATCATTTTGGAACAAAGGCATGTGTGTATCAAACACATCTTATGAGCTAACTATTGGCTATTTTTTCCATTCAAGTAGAGAAAATACTAACTTTTCAGCAAATACCACATCTTGACTAACAATAATTATGTTTCTCAATGGATGGTACAAAGGATATCTCTTATTTATAGCACTATAACCAACAAATATACATTTCTTTGCTTTGTCGTCACATTTGTGATGTTTTTGTGATGGAACAAGAGCATATGCCAAAATACAAAACACTCACATATGACTAAACATAGGCCTATGTCATTTCCAAGCCTCATAAAGAGTGATGACTCTCAACGCATTTGTAGGGAAATGATTCAACACATAGTTTCCACACATGACGGTTTCCATCCAAAACTTATTAGGAAGGTGTTTTCTTTTAACCATACCTTGTGAAATTTCAAGGAGTGTTCTATTTTTATGCTCAACAACACCATTTTGTTGAGGTGTATATGGCCCTGTTCATTGGTGTGAAATACCTCTTTCAGAACTATATGCAGACAAGAAGGACAAGGAGTTGAAAGGCAAGAAGAAGGAAGAAGATGAAGAGGAGACTTCCCAAGCTAGCTTTCTAGGCAAGAGCAAGTGGAAAGGGAAGAAGAAAGGACCAAAGCATGAGAAGAACAAAGACCAGAATGTTCAACCTTGTGCCATTTGTGAAAGGACCAATCACACCACTCAGAATTGTTGGTTCAATGGGAAAATGTTGAGAGGAAGTGGAAGAAGTGGCTATGGCAACAATAGAGGTAGAGGTGGACACAACTTCAACAATAACAATAGTCCATAAAAAAAAGGAGTACAACAATAATATGAAGATGAACAACATCCACATTGAAGGTAAAGAAGATGATCATATATTCTACATAGATTTTGGATGTTCAAATCATGTTACAGGCAACATAGCTCTCTTATTTGATTTGGAAAGTCTAAACCATAGACATGAAGTTCAAATAGGGGATGACACAAAGCATAGTGTGGAGAAGATTGGTAATGTCAAAGCTTCCAATGGCAAGACAAATATTTTGAGCAAGGTACACTATGTTCTCACTATTACAAAAAACCTAGTAAGTGTAGGCCAAATAGTTGAGAAAGGCTTGAAAGTTAGGTTCACCCATCATGAAGCATTTGTGGAAGATCCATGTTAAGGCTTCAAGAAGATAGCGAGAGGTGAGAAGCATGGTAGGCTCTTTACTTTTGAAGTAGGAGAAACCAAAAACATAGCTTTATTCAACTTTGGGTCTCAAACCCTAAGTGCTCTTGAAGTGTGCCTTAAGAGGCTAGCTCATGAGAATGAAAGAACCTTAAAAAATATATGCAGGGATCAAAGTTTCTTGCATTGCCAAACATATCAAAGCAACACATGATCAACAGATGTGATGCATGTCAGATTGGGAAGGCTCAAAGACAACCATTCAACCAGAAAGGCTACATCCATAACAACTTATTAGATTTAGTACATACAGATGTATGGGGACCAAGCCAAGAACCTTCATTGGGAGGATCAAGGTATAACGTATCATTTATTGATGACCATAGTAGATGGACTATTCTGTACTTTATCAAGAGTAAGAATAAATTTTTTGATTACTTCAAAAATTATCTAACACATGTGGAGAACCATACAGGTAGATCACTCAAGAAGCTCAAATGTGATGGAGAGGGAGAATAGTTCTCCCAAGAGTTTGATGAGTTCTTGCAAGATAAAGGTATCAAAAGGGAAGTGACTATTAGGTACTCTCCTCAACTAAATGGAATTGCAAAGAGAAGAAACAAGACATTGGTTGGATCAGCTAGAACAATGCTTGAAGAGAAGAGGTTTCCACTTTACATATGGGCAGAGGCCATTTCAACTACTCTGTACCTTCTCAATAGACTACCATCCAAATAACTCCAAGGTATGACTCCTTAGGAAGCATGGTATGGAGGAAAACCTAGTCTTGGACATTGCAAGGTGTTTGGTTGTGTAGCTTATGTTCAGGTATCATCCCATATAAGAGGTAAGCTAGATGAAAAGGCAAAAAAGATAGTGTTTATAGATTCCTCACGGGAGGAAGTTTTTTTGATGCCAATTTGACTAGTCATCATCATCTTCCTAAGTTCGTGTGCCACCAGCGGACTGGTATAGAGACCATTATTTGGAGCAGAAAGAGTGTAGAGAGAATATCTTGGAGGGAACCAAGGGTCCCAAGATCTCAACGACTCGAATGACACAACACATCATACAAACAAATGCTTGCCCGTCATTGCATGAGGAACAACAAAGACATGTGAGAGAGGAAGACTCTAGGAACTCATTTGCTTTATATACCTACGAAAGGCACTACTGAAATCAAATGTGGGATAAAGGAAGAGGCTACACACTTGTTTGGGGCTGAAGGAAGTGATACAGAGGTGAAATTCGAATTTTCTTTCTATTTGCATAGCCAAGGTCTTTCTACAAGTCCATGTTTAGTGTATCCACCTCCACTCAAATGGGCATATCTCACTCATTTGGTATCCAAATGGAGTGATTTCAATGTCTATATGATCTATCTACTAAATGGTTGAAAGATATCATTTGAACCCATTCTTAGACCTATATAGAGCTGCAAAGTTGGTTGTTCAACAAGGAAGACCCCATATGAGCATCTTTTTGACACAATAACCATCAAGATACTCTTGGAGACGCAAGAGAGGTGTGTGTTGACCACTTTGAGCACCTGCGCATCAAAGTTTTGGACTCCAAGTTAAGTTTTCTTGTCATTTTTATGCTTATAACAATAGACCTCATAAAGTGACAGGAATCTCTCCTTTTTAGATGAACTATGGCATGAATCCCATTGCTCCTAGTACCATAGGAATGCCAAAGAAATGTCCTAGTTCCTCGAAGCTCTTAGTAGAACTGTAAGAAAATTTAGAAATAGCCAGAGCCAAGATGTAGCAAGCAGCTGATAGGGCAAAGGAATATGTTGATAGGAAGAGATCTTCTAGATTCTTTAAGGAGAGAGATAGATTTTTTCTTCAAGTACAAGCTACGTCTACTTGACTATCCATAGGTAAGTATACTAAGATTTCATCAAGGTTTTGTGGACCTTGGAATATGGTTAAAAATCTTAGTGATCTTGCATACTGTTGGAGCAAGTCTATGACAAGCCTAAGTATTGGCTTGAGTCCCACAAAGTCATAGAAAAAGCCTTAAAATGAAGACTATATAAAGTTCACTTGTGAACTACCTCTTGTAACTTTTGAAGAGTTTACTTAATGTAAAAGTAAGAGAAACTTAAGTGGTTGAGTCCACTTGATCAAGAATGGAAAGAGGAGCCACAAATTCATGATTTGTGGTAGGTAGAGAATCAAATCAATAATTGATTGATTGGAGAGTGATTGAAGGAAGTTAGCCTCCCAAACTCAACTATAAATAGATGGCAGTTTTAGTCGTGGTTAGAGAGACCTATGTGAAGACCTCCAAGAGCTGATTTTTATGCCATATCAAGGTGTGATTACAAGGCACACATATGTATCAGTAAGTCATTGTATTGTTCAAGCAATATACTTTCATTTTCATGATTATTTGAGTTCATCTTTCCATGTTCTTGTGAAGTGTACTACTCATTGCCATTACTCTCAGTTTTCTCAGTCAGCTTGCAGAGATGTTTTCTCTGAGCTTGGTGCATCATTTTTAGTGATTTAACTTGGTAAAGTTAGCTCTATAAGTCTACTATATGATCACAAGTTTTCATGTCATTTGCATGTTGCAATCTTCAGTTATGGTCATTTGAAGTCAACAGGGTCTGTTCATCTTCACTTCTCTGTCAGGTACTCGACTTTTTCACTCATCTTGTCAGAGCCATTTCTCAGTGGTTACTTATCAAAATTCAGTGATTTAAAGCTTGTTGGCTTCAGCTTACAGTCTAGTGTAACCATACAAATTTTCATAATCATTGCAGTCCTACATTGTGAGTAATGTTGATTTTTTTTGCTCACTGGTCTCAAACTGTAGCAGCCCGTGAAAATCAGGATGATGTCATCACTTGTTAAAACTCATTCTCAGTGTGTAGTTTATTATTTTTGATGGGATTACTCTTGAAAGTTAGCTCTTTAAGTTACCTAGACTTCCCCAAGAGGAATTAAGCTAATTTTTGCTGTGCTCAGAGAATTATGTAAAACACTGGACAGGTGTATGAACCAAGAATAGCAAGTTTTCACCTCTGAGCTAACTCCAGCTTATCTGTTTTGATCTATCTTTTTGAGAGTGATCTTCCAAGGTACATAGGGTCTCTAATATATCCATTGGCAGCTAAAAGGGCCCACCATCTACTCCTGGAGTTCATTTGGCTGGTGTAGATCAAGGATTTTGCAACACCTCTTCATCTTCAAACACATACTTATCCATCTCTTCACACATACCAATAAGAGCTTTATCTAGATTGCAATGTCCATCCACTGTTTCATGTTAGTAAACTTAGAGAGTATATTTCCAAGGAGAAAATCTAATAGAGGGTATTATTTCTTTGCAAGAAAGTGATAGCAAAGATCATTCTCTAGATAAGATACTAGATTAGAGACAAAAGGAGTTAAGAAATTATGTCATCCAGGAGTATCTAGTAGCCTAGAGAGGATTATCACTTATAGAATCTACTTGGGAATCAGAATCTCTGATCTGCAAGTACTTTCCCTCATTGATCATTGAAGACAATTATCTTTAGAAGGGGGAGAGAGTGTTAGACATTGGTCTATAGAGAACACTCCATGTGTGTGTGGGACAAGAGTCATCCTTAGCCAAAGTCCCAAGCTTGGGGGATATCCAAGGGTATTCAATGGTAATGGGGATGAGTGTTGCATGATGGCCACATGGGGGCACTAGACCATTCTAGAGCATTACTATTTTGGATCCAAGAGGATATATTGGGTGGGAAGAGAGAGTGGCACAAAAGTTCCTTTGCTTTAAAACTTGAAGAGTGTTTTAAGGAGATTTCCTACACCTTCATATCTGTTGTAGGTTTTCTACCTTATAGATGTTAGAATGGTAAGATTAATTTGCAACCTCATCTTTTACTTGTATTTAGGGACATTGCCTTGTATCCGGGAACATTGTCTTTCTTGCATTCTTGTTAATCGTCCTTCACATGATCTATTTAACTTCCTCCACTGCTTTATTTCTTATTTTTAGAATGATTCAATGATCTAAATAAAAAATGAGTGAGGATCTTTTTGTATCTTGGAGTATGAAAAAGGGAAAATGAGTTTTATGTTAACACTAACATCATTTTTATTTATTATTTGTTCTCTCTTCGATTAGGAGGTGGAAAACGACAATGAAGTCCTCGTCTATTCATGTCATGTAATGAATACTCCTTATTGGGCCTCTCTTTAAATATGTTCGCTCCTAACCTTCTTGCTTACACCTTTTCCATTGTTTAATTGAGGATACAATTGCTCCAACACTTCATCCCACATAACAAAATCATACAATACAAGGTTTGATGCTCATAATCATGCAGAACACCAAGTTGAACTTGATTTTTCATCCATGTAGATGGCCCTCCAAGTTGTACCAACCTAGGGAAGTTTGTTTGGTTGCAATTGATATACAGAAAGTTGGCATCTGGTGAATCTTTGTCATCCCTTTTCTGATTTCTTGGATTGGTGTTACCCAATCCCTCAGCTTCAATATGCATAGGATGTCCTACCAAAGCTAGTGGAATATCTTCATCCCACTATGCCTCCTCTGTAGGACCATAGTACATAAGTGAAGATGGAGACAAAGATATAGTGTTATACTTTATGGAATAATGAAACGTTAAATGGATTTTAACGTCTTGAGTTTAATGTGATTTGTGCTTTCATCTAGTAGGTAAGACTCATGGGGATGTGAACACACGTGGACGTATTCAGATATTTTTCAAGATATTTAGAAGATAGTATTTTAGTTATTTTTTATAAAAATAATAGATCTCTTTAGAAAGCAACGTTTTTGAAAAAAATAATAGATCGCTTGAAAAGCGATGATATTGTAAATAAAGCAGCTTTTTGTAAATGAAGACTTTTTGAAGCGTCACACTCATGTATGTTCTATTTAGGATGTAATGAAAAATACCTGTAAATACACATGCTCTGATAGACTCATCCATCAGAGTATGTGGGGGGGGGGATTGTACCCAATCTGGTGTCAATTCTCTTGTCTCTTTCTATCTTAATTATGTTATTTTGATATTTCATTTTTATATTATCCTCTGTGTATGTGCATTTGTTGGGTCCGGTCAACAGTGCAATCAAAGCCAAGGTGCATCTGTAGATGTGGTTTTTTGGCATCCAGTTGTGATCGCGGTGTTCCCTCATGATTTGACATCCATCTCGATCATCTGGTCTAGGGTTTTGTTTATCAAGTTCATTTCTTTTTTGTTCACCTATGTGTGTTTTTTTTTAATTTTTTTGGAATCAGTTACTATGCACTGTGCACTCTGCTCACTATGACACTGTAGTCACTGTACTCAATGTGCTCATTGTACTCATTGTGCTCATTGTGCTCACTGTAGTCACTATGCTCAATATACTTATTGTACTCACTCTGCTCATTGTACCCATTGTACCCCATGTGCTCATTGTGTATTGTTCACTATTCGAGTTTGGTTCAGTTATCAATTTGGTTATCAAGTTCGTAAGGCATCGACTAAGGCATAGAACTATGGCATACTTTTGGCATGTTTGGCTTCTCTAGCACTCATGGTTTTCTTTGTTCATTTTGGTTCCCTTTGGTTCTGTTGGCAGCCATTGGCTACACACGACCCAATTCTAACTTTTGAGTGACAATAAGAGCTTCCTTATTTCCCTACTTAACCTAGTTAGCTCATTTAGTTCTTTCTTTAGCATGTAGGGTATTTAAACTCATAACCTCACACTTACAAGAGATATGGTTTATCCACTAGCCTATTTTCACTTACTGATTCCTTCAGTTAAAAAAAAATCATGATTCTATCCACAAAATCACGATTTTCATTGAAATATCATGATTCTATCCACAAAAGCGCAATTTTTATTGAAATTTGTGATTATCTGTTTCTTGCCTTGAATTGTATTTTTATGTATTTTTTAAGATTTTTGTTGCTTATATATTTGATGGAAAATCCCAAATAATTTTTGAAAATCATCATTTTTTCTACTGTTTGGAAATGACAATTTGTAAATGAAAATTGTGTTTTTCCATGTGAAAATCACGACTTCCCTTATTCTATAGTTAAAAACACACTTTTCACTTTGAAAATCACGATCTTCTATAGAGCAAGATTCTCTCAACACAATAAAGTTTTTCAAGAAATCACAATTTTGTGTAGAAAAGTGTGTTTCTCTATGAGGAGAAAACTTCAGTTCGCACTTTTTCTCAAGTTCATATATTCTTTCATGATCGCTTCTTTTTTGTGGAGCAAAATCATGCTTTTGACAATTTTGTAGGACAGAATGGTAAAATTTGATGACCACACAATCGTGCGTTTGACTCAAAGTCCTGTTTTTTATCACAATCATGATTTCTCACAATAGTGGGTTTCTAGGATTGTGTGCAAACAAATAGTGTTTTGAAAATTTTGTTTTTGGCCTTAAAGAATCACGATTCTCTATCTATGTACGTGCAAAATTTTTCACTTGCTTTTTGTGATTTTCTTCACTTAATATATGCACCTCTCTCTCATTTGATCATGTAATGGATAATATATTACAACAACTCAATATTTCTCCTAAAAGATAGTTTATCTTTTTAATCACGAATTTAGATTTTCTATTTCCTACCATTTTTATGCATGAAAATGGGAAAAATTGTATGAAAAAATTGAAGTCCAAAATTTTACATTTTCTTTGGGCACAGTTGGTTTCCAATCGGTCTTTCGCTCAACAGCTCAAAATTGTATTTTTTATGCTTCTCTCACTCACTCAAAATCACTTAATAATGAAAATTTTCCTTCTTATATCTTTTTATAGACTTCCCGAAAATTCGCAATTGTCTACCTATTGAAAATTGGTATGAACTTAATGATGGATATAGGGAAACCATAAGTATGACTTGAATATCACTCCCATTGAGTTTCTTACCCCTTTTTGTGAATGGTTGCTTCTCTACAAAAAATCACGATTCTCTATAGAGAATCATGTTTTCCAAAATATACCTTTCCTCCAATTTTTTCCAAAATTTCTTGAAGTTTTTTTGCCTTTCGTTATCCTCATGAGGTTAATCCTTCTAGTTGGAATATGAATTAACAAAATTTTCAACTATTCTAATAAAACACCCTTCTTCAATGAAGTTTTTCAATTAAACATTGTTTTTTCAATAATTTGACTTCTCATGTGTTTCTCACAACTCAGAGAATGCTATTTCATAACTTCATTTCCATATTCACTCCTTCGAGTTTTTTTCAAAGGTTTTTTTATTTTTTCTTTTTTTATCTCAAAGCAAGGAAAAATAAATATTCTAGGAATCCGTTGCAAGAAAAACAATAAAGCTATGGCTAAAATATTGGAGATCATTTATGAGAAATATAATCTTTCAAAATCTCTTCAGCTAAATGAATGAAGAAATCTTCTCAAGATCAAGTCACACTCACCTTTCATCATTTTGCACTTGATAATTGAATAGTACTTTGATGAAATATTTATCACCATCAACTAGGAAGATGCAACAAGATCCAAAGCTGCATTCATCCCCAAAGGTGTTACCAAAATTTCTTGTTGTACTTAGGAGTTGTCCTCTTTAATCACCATAGTAGAAAGGACTAACAACCTCGAACACTTAAATGATCTAAAAGCTTAATGACAAGAATGAAATGTTGGAAAGAGCTCTCTAGTTCTCATTAAGACCCCAAAAAAAGTTTCCAAGAAGTGTCTAGAAAATGTCTTCACATATCTTTTATACTATTTTAAGTGTCCATGTTCACACTCAAATAAGGTCCTTCTAAACTTCTTCTCTCCTCTTTGATGAAGCACCTTCTTCTCCAAGTGTACTTCCTTGTAGTGTGCTGCTGCTAATCCAAGCTCCAAAGCTCTGATACCAACTGTGAGAAACAAATCCTCTATATGCACAACAAAAGCACAATGAACCCAAGTAGGTCTCCTAACCTACTCCTGAAAAGTACCTGACCTGGAGCAAGAAATTTGACCCACCACCTGAAACCCAATGACTCCAACATTTTTTCCACACTTAGTAGACTTTGTTAGCTTTCCAACAAGCCAACAAACACTCAATTTGGATGCGTATAAGTTTGGAAACACACTGTTACAAAACACACTACCTGTTTGTCCACTAGTGCAAAAATTACAGTAACAGAGAAACACACATATCTCGGCGCAGTAGTACACAATCACTGTGAAAATTGACACACGGAAAGTATGAGAAAAAAGCTTTCATTCAAGATACGAATCACTGCATTTGAATTTATACACAGAGAGCAACACCTGTTACAAGTTGGGTATGTCTGACAGACTACACTAGAGAGAGAGGGTCTAGTGTGAGAAACTGATCCAAAACCTCACTTACAGAGATGATCTGGTGTTCAAACTTCTTGGGCTTGCTCTTCTGGTCCCAGGACACTTGCTAGATGCTTCTTCTCAGTCTTGGTATCCCGAAAATGCACCTTCATGCTTGTATGAGTGAGAGTATGACCTTTCACCTACCCCCTCCTTGTCTCTTGACTCTTCAATGGATTCTTCTTGCTCTTCAACCTCCCTTGAGTGTCCTTTGATGCTTCCTTTGACTCCTAATGGATAAGGAGTCGTGGCTTTACCTTTATCCAAGTATTTATGCTCACTTGGAATATCCAAATTACCAAAATTATCCACTAAGCTTGCTCCTTCTTTTTCAACAATATGTATATATGTATCAATGTAATGTATATTTTTGTTTGTGCATTTGTGTGTTTGCATTCATATATGTGCCTATTTGTGTATGTATGTATGCATGTATAAAAAATTATGTGCATGTGTATGAATGTATATTTCTATATATGTACTAATGTATGTATGTTCGTGCATGTATGCACAAACACAAACACACACACACACACACACACACACACACATATATATATATATATATATATATATATATATATATATATATATATATATATATATATATATATATATATATATATATATATATATATATATATATATATATATATATATATGTATGTATATATATATCTATCTATCTATATATATATATTGATGGAGAGTGTTAATCTCCTTCAGAATAACCTACTCTTGTGATTAGAGCACCTCTATACCAAGAGTAAGTTAAAACTTCACAACACAAAACTTCTGCTGCACAGTTTCTTCAAATTAATCCTACAAACATGTAAAGTTTTTCATGAAACTTTGTATGGAGCGTCGCCTCTAGATTGCGCACCTCCTTCAAGTTACAATTCTTCAAACGTTTTAGTAGCTCACAAGTTACCTATGTCTGAAACTGTCATTCTGAACAGTCGACTTCACACCTGTAACTTCTAAGACTTGGTTCTCCTTGAATAGAACCCGTTTAAGCAAATGCTTCTGGTTATGAGTAGCTTATCTTCTAACTTAAAGATTAAGCCCTCACTCATGCAAAACTTTAAAGTATGCACTGAGAAATGATCAAAACATTGATCACCGAAAATGCGCCTGATTCAGTAAACTCTGAACACTCAACACATATGAATGTTCCTACTGACAATTCTCGGTTTCTGTTTACAATTAAACTCTGAAACTTAAGCTATAGATTGATTAACTATAGACTTAGATATCCTCAAAAGGATTTCACAAATCATCTATCACAGATGAAGAACACACAGAAATTTCGGCGCAGTATTTCTTCGATTATTCAGAAAGTTACAGTTGAGTGATGAGAGGAAAAACTCAACTAACTTTTCATATGTCTCATGACATCTAACTTCTCATCATCTATGCCTCTCACTTTTCTTTCTCTCATACTCTCATTTCTTTCTCTCTCATTTCTTTTTCTCTCATATCTGCCCCGACACTTTCTCAGGTATTTATAGATAAATTTGTACAGGCTTACAACTTGACTATACTACTGTACATATGTGTACATCTTTTTCCGGTTTTCTTGCACGTTCCAAAATTTGTTCTTTTCTTCCTCCTTTCATCCTTCAACTCTTCATGAACTGAAAACTGTAAAAGCAATCATTTCCGGTAACATTCCGGTGACTTTACTGTGACCTTCCGGTACTGTTCCAGTGACCTTCTGGTGGCCTTCCGGTGACCTTTTTTAAGAAATTTTTGCTGAAGTTTCTGCGGACTTAAAGACCTTCATTTGTTGATTGTCTTGCACCAACAGCTCCCCCTCAATCATCAATTGAGGTTTTCTCTGTCTTCTTTATTCCTGCCATATCTTTAAACCTTTGTAACTTTGGTCCGTCCAAACTTTTTGTAAGCATATCAGCTATCTGATCTTTCGTTGAAGTATGGATTACTTCAATCTCTTTATCCATCACCTTCTCTCTTAGAAAGTGATACTGAATCTCAATGTGTTTAGTCCTGGCATGAAAAACAGGATTAGCAGCTAAATATAATGAACTCATATTATCTCCAAATATAATTGGAGTCCTCTGTATAGTGTCAAAACTCTTCATTAAAGTCTTTAGCCAAATCACTTCCTTTGCGGCTTCAGCCATGCCTTTGTACTCAGCTTCGGTAGAAGACAAAGCAACTGTATGTTGCTTCTTGGAACACCATGAGATTAGCTTATCTCCCACATAACACATGTATCCATAGGTTGACCTTCTGTCATCTGGATTACCTGCCCAATCTGCATCACTGTATATTTTGATATTTGTATCTGATGTAAAACCATAATACAAACCTTCTTTGAGTGTACCCTTAATGTACCTCAACACCCTTTGTCCTGCAATCCAATGTTCTTTCCTTGGACAGTGCATGAATTGAGACAATACTCCTACTGCATATGATAGATCAGGTCTGGTTAAGGTAGCATAGATAAGACTACCAACCAAACTCTGATATTGTCTCACCTCCTTGAATTCTTCACCTCCAAACTTACTCAGTTTGTGATTCACCTCCATTGGATTTAGGTGCTATCCGGCAATCATTCATTTTAAACTTGATTAACAAGTTCTTCAAATATCTTTCTTGGGTCACGAATACTCCATGCTGAGTATATGTGATCTCCATACCCAAGAAGTATGACAAGTCTCCCAAATCACTTATCTTGAACTCCTTTTCCATTTGCTTCTTGAGTCTTTGTATACCTGACTCATCTGTTCCTGTAAGAATTATATCATCAACATATATGCACATGTATATGAAACCATTATCACTTGCTTTTATAAGCAGACTACTATCTGCTTCAGACACCTGAAAACCAAGTTCTTTCAAGAACTTTACAAGTCTATAATTCCACGCTCTTGGCGCTTGCTTCAAGCCATACAAAGCTCTCTTGAGCTTGCACACATGATCTGGATACCTTTTATCTCTGAACCCTTGAGGTTGCTCCATGAACACATCATCTGAAATATAACCATTCAGAAAAGCATTTTTCACATCTAACTGACATAACTTCCAACCTTTGCTCGCAGCAACAGCTATGAGTGTTCTGATGGTTGTCATCTTTGCTACTGGACTATAAGTCTCATCATAATCAACTCCATATGTTTGAGCAAACCCTTTGACAACAAGTCTAGCCTTGTATCTAGACACACTTTCATCTGCAAATCTTTTGGTCTTGTAGACCCACTTGCATCCAATAATCTTCTGGCTATTTGGTTTAGGAACTAAATCCCATGTTTGATTTTCCACCAATGCATCATGTTCTTCTTGCATAGCTTTCTCCCATTTTTCCTTACCTTTTGCCTCTTCATATGTAGAAGGGTCTTCATCTGCTTTCACTATGTAAGCATAATCTTTCGTAGCCAAAAATGAAGTATCATAACTGTACCTTGTAGGTTGCCATCTATTTCTTGATGACCTTCTGAGTTCTCCAGTCCTTGAGGTTTCTGGTTCTTCACACTCAGGATCAAATCTTGGCCTCTATTCAACTTCTTCCTGTACTTCATAATTTTCTTCTTCATCAATTATTTGAACCTTTGATTTACCTTTCTTTTGATTCACTTCTTCTTCATCACCTGTATTGTTATTAACTGTTCCTGCATACCAAGAACTTTGCTCATCAAACGTAACATCTTTTGACACCAGAAAATGTTTTGTGGATGGATTCCACAACCTGTATCCCATCTGTCTATCATCATAACCAATGAAAACATATTTTTCAGCTTTTGGTTCTAATTTGTGTCTTAATTGTGATGGCACATATGCATATGCCACACATCCAAATACTCTGCAATGATCTAAGGTAGGTCTTTTACCCCACCAAGCTTCATATGGTATCATATCCTGCAGGGCTTTACATGGTAACCTATTGACCAAATAAGTAGCTGTATTTACAGCTTCAGCCCACAAATAATTAGGGCAATTTTTCTCATTCATCATGGACCTTGCAAACTCAACAAGAGTCCTATTCCTTCTTTCTGCGACACCATTTTGTTGAGGAGAGTACCTGCAAGTAACTTCCCTTTTTATACCTGCATTCCATAAGTAGTCACTGAATTCGTTGGAGAAATACTCTCCCCCTCCATCTGATCTTAGTCTCTTCAGTTTATGACCTGTAGTTCTTTCTGCATACGCATGATAATGTTTGAATGTATTGAATACTTTTGACTTATCCTTGATCACATAGATAGTGATCCATCTAGTAGCATCATCAACATAAATCACATAATATCTTGATCCATTTATACTGAAATCCTTTGACGGTCCCCACACATCTGTGTGTACCAACTCAAGCTTCTCTGAGTGCATAAAACCATGCTTGGTATAAGAATTCTTATGAGCCTTACCAAACTGACATGCCTCACATTTGTATGTCATATGTTGACCTGCAACATTAGGCAATCCAAGCACCGAACCATTGTTAACCATATCTTTAATACCTCTTTCATTAAAATGTCCAAGCCTCTTGTGCCAAAGATCTAACTCAGAATTTTTCTGTCCTTCATATGTAAACATGGCCTGACCAATGTTACCTTGAATCTTCAGTGTAAACAGTCTTCCTTCTTTCTTTCCTGAAACAATCTGTTTATACCCTTGACTGGGATCTTCCACGTATACTCCTTCATTAGTGAATCTTACTTCATATCCCTTTTCAACAATTTGTCCTACACTTATCAAATTCTTAGGAATTGTAGGAACATACAGAACCTTACCCAATAAGGTACTACCGTCTTTGGCTTTTACTGATCCAATCGACTGCACTTTATGCTTTGTGTTGTCACCTGTTTGAACAACATGATTAGAAACTTTATTCTCCAAATCAGTCATCAATGATATGTTTCCACTCAGGTGATTGCTACACCCTGAGTCAATGTAGAAGATTCTTTGATCTTCATTCTGACTTTCACAAGTAGCATTCAATATCAATGTTGAATCTTCCTTCTGTTCTGAAGCGTAATTGTAGTAGGTATTGTTATATTGTTGACTTTGGAATCCTCTACCTGTATTTCTTCCAAAGTAACTCCTACCACCTCTGCCTCTGAAATTTCCTCTTTGATTTCTGCCACCTCTTCCTCTTGCATTGTAACTTTGACTATATCCATTATTACTTTGAGTATTGTGCCAACAATCATTAGCTAAATGATTTGTCTTACCACAAATCCAGCAAGCTTTGCCTCCATCTTTGTTGTTTCTGCCTCTTCCTCTACCTTTGCCACCTCCTCTTCCTCTTAGGAAGTTGGCTTGGCTAGTTGTTCCTTCATCTTCATTTGCTTGTTGCTTTCCTTTGCTATTCTTCTTTTTATCTTTTGAGTACATTGCATGACCTGCACTCTTGTCACCATCTCCTTTAACATCATTCTCAAATGTTAGCATATGACCTAGCAACTGATTTAAATCTGGAGTGAAATGATCAAGTGATAACTCTGTAGACAAAATAAACGGCTTCCATTTGTCATCACCTCTTAAGCCTGTAAGAATTTGCCTTACCAATTTATCCTCCTCAATGTCTTCATCAACAGCTCCTAATGCATCTGCAATGTCTTTCATCCTTGTCACATAGTCTGAAACGGACTGAGAAGCCTTCTTCTTAAAGGTTGTAAACTCTGCCCATAAGGATGCCTTCCTTGACTTAGTAGTATTCTGGAAATGCTCCTCCAACGCATTCC
>CM035430.1:138592950-138747950 GCA_020310875.1 Ceratopteris richardii
TGGAAGATCCATGTAAGGCTTCAAGAAGATAGAGAGAGGTGAGAAGCATGGTAGGCTCTTTACTTTTGAAGTAGGAGAAACCAAAAACATAGCTTTATTCAACTTTGGGTCTCAAACCCTAAGTGAGCTTGAAGTGTGCCTTAAGAGGCTAGCTCATGAGAATGAAAGAACTTTAAAAAATATATGCACAGATCAAAGTTTCTTGCATTGCCAAACATATCAAAGCAACACATGATCAACAGATGTGGTGCATGCCAGATTGGGAAGGCTCAAAGACAACCATTCAACGAGAAAGGCTACATCCATACCAACTTATTAGATTTAGTACATACAGATGTATGGGGACCAAGCCAAGAACCTTCATTGGGAGGATGAAGGTATTATGTATCATTTATTGATGACCATAGTAGATGGACTATTCCGTACTTTATAAAGAGTAAGAATGAATTTTTTAATTACTTCAAAAATTATCTAACACATGTGGAGAACCATACAGGTAGATCACTCAAGAAGCTCAAATGTGATGGAGAGGGAGAATAGTTCTCCCAAGAGTTTGATGAGTTCTTGCAGGATAAAGGTATCAAAAGGGAAGTGACTGTTAGGTACTCTCCTCAACTAAATGGAATTGCAAAGAGAAGAAACAAGACATTGGTTGGATCAGCTAGAACAATGCTTGAAGAGAAGAGGTTTCCACGTTACATATGGGCAGAGGCCATTTCAACAACTCTGTACCTTCTCAATAGAATACCATCCAAATAACTCCAAGGTATGACTCCTTAGGAAGCATGGTATGGAGGAAAACCTAGTCTTGGACATTGCAAGGTGTTTGGTTGTGTAGCTTATGTTCAGGTATCATCACATATAAGAGGTAAGCTAGATGAAAAGGCAAAAGAGATAGTGTTTATAGATTCCTCATGGGAGGAAGTTTTTTTGATGTTGATTTGACTAGTCATCATCATCTTCTGAAGTTCGTGTGCCACCAATGGACTGGTATAGAGACCATTATTTGGAGCAAAAAGAGTGTAGAGAGAATATCTTGGAGGGAACCAAGGGTCCCATGATCTCAACGACTCGACTGACAGAGCACATCATACAAACAAATGCTTGCCCGTCATTGCATGAGGAACAACAGAGACATGTGAGAGAGGAAGACTCTAGGAACTCATTTGCTTTATATACCTACGAAAGGCACTACTGAAATCAAATGTGGGATAAGGGAAGAGGCTACACGCTTGTTTGGGGCTGAAGGAAGTGATACAGAGGTGAAATTCGAATTTTCCTCTATTTTCATAGCCAAGGTCTTCAAGTCCATGTTTAGTGTATCCACCTCCACTCAAATGGGCATATCTCACTCATTTGGTATCCAAATGGAGTGATTTCAATGTCTATATGATCTATCTACTAAATGGTTGAAAGATATCAATTGAACCCATTCTTAGACCTATATAGAGCTCCAAAGTTGGTTGTTCAACAAGGAAGACCCCATATAAGCATCTTTTTGACACAATAACCATCGAGATACTCTTAGAGACGCAAGAGAGGTGTGCATTGACCACTTCGAGCACCTGCACATCAAAGTTTTGGACTCCAAGTTAAGTTTTCTTGTCATTTTCATGCTTATAACAATAGACCTCATAAAGTGACAGGAATCTCTCCTTTTTAGATGAACTATGGCATGAATCCCATTGCTTCTAGTACCATAGGAATGCCAAAGAAATGTCCTACTTCCTCGAAGCTCTTAGTAGAACTGTAAGAAAATTTAGAAATAGCTAGAGCGAAGATGCAGCAAGCAGCTGATAGGGCAAAGGAATATGTTGATAGGAAGAGATCTTCTAGATTCTTTAAGGAGAGATATATTTTTTCTTCAAGTACAAGCTACGTCTACTTGACTATCCATAGGTAAGTATACTAAGATTTCATCAAGGTTTTGTGGACCTTGGAATATAGTTAAAAATCTTAGTGATGTTGCATACCAATTAGAGCTTTCTCTAGATTGCAATGTCCATCCACTTTTTCATGTTAGTAAACTCAGAGAGTATATTTCCAAGGAGAAAATCTAATAGAGGGTATTATTTCTTTGCAAGAAAGTGATAGCACAGATCATTCTCTAGATAAGATACTAGATTAGAGACAAAAGGAGTTAAGAAATTATGTCATCCAGGAGTATCTAACAGCCTAGAGAGGATTATCACTTATAGAATCTACTTGGGAATCAGAATCTCTGATCTGCAAGTACTTTCCCTCATTGATCATTGAAGGCAATTATCTCTAGAAGGGGGAGAGAGTGTTAGACATTGGTCTATAGAGAACACTCCATGTGTGTGTGGGACAAGAGTCATCGTTAGCCAAAGTCCCAAGCTTGGGGGATATCCTAGGGTATTCAATGGTAATGGGGATGAGTGTTGCATGATGGCCACATGGGGGCACTAGACCATTCTAGAGCATTACTATTTTGGATCCAAGAGGATATATTGGATGGGAGGAGAGAGTGGCACAAAAGTTCCTTTGCTTTAAAACTTGAAGAGTGTTTTAAGGAGATTTCCTACACCTTCATATCTGTTGTAGGTTTTCTACCTTATAGATGTTAGAATGGTAAGATTAATTTGCAACCTCATCTTTTACTTGTATCTAGGGACATTGCCTTGTATCTGGGAACATTGTCTTTCTTGCATTCTTGTTAATCGTCCTTCACATGATCTATTCAACTTCCTCCACTACTTTATTTCTTATTTTTAGAATGATTCAATGATCTAAATAAAAATTGAGTGAGGATCTTTTTGTATCTTGGAGTATGAAAAAGGGAAAAGGAGTTTTATGTTAACACTAACATCATTTTTATTTATTATTTGTTCTCTCTTCGATTAGGAGGTGGAAAATGACAATGAAGTCCTCGTCTATTCATGTCATGTAATGAGTACTCCTTATTGGGCCTCTCTTTAAATATGTTCGCTCCTAACCTTCTTGCTTACACCTTTTCCATTGTTTAATTGAGGATACAATTGCTCCAACACTTCATCCCACATAACAACATCATACAATACAAGGTTTGATGCTCATAATCATGCAGAACACCAAGTTGAACCTTGATTTTCCATCCATATAGATGGCCCTCCAAGTTGTATCAACCTAGGGAAGTTTGTTTGGTTGCAATTGATATACAGAAAGTTGGCATCTGGTGAATCACATTGACAAGTATATTTGTCATCCCTTTTCTGACTTCTTGGATTGGTGTTACCCAATCCCTCAGTTTCAATATGCATAGGATGTCCTACCAAAGCTAGTGGAATATCTTCATCCCACTATGCCTCCTCTGTAGGACCATAGTACATAAGTGAAGATGGAGACAAAGATATAGTGTTATACTTTATGGAATAATGAAAGGTTATATGGATTTTAATGTCTTGAGTTTAATGTGATTTGTGCTTTCATCTAGCAGGTAAGACTCATGTGGATGTGAACACACCTGGACGTATTCATATATTTTTCAAGATATGTAGAAAAATATTTAGAAGATAGTATTTTAGTTATTTTTTATAAAAATAACAGATCTCTTTAGAAAGCAACGGTTTTGTAAAAAATAATAGATCACTTGAAAAGCGATGATTTTGTAAATAAAGCAGCTTTTCGTAAATGCAGACTTTTTGAAGTGTCACACTCATGTATGTTCTACTTAGGATGTAATAAAAAATACCTATAAATACACATGCTCTGATAGACTTATCCATCAAAGTATGTGGGGGGGGGGGACTGTACCCAATCTGGTGTCAATTCTCTTGTCTCTTTCTATCCTAATTATGTTATTTTGATATTTCATTTTTATAGTATCCTCTGTGTATGTGCATTTGTTGGGTCCGGTCAACAATGCAATCAGAGCCAAGGTGCATCTGTAGATGTGGTTTTTTGGCATCCAGTTGTGATCGCAGTGTTCCCTCATGATTTGACATCCATCTTGATCATCTGGTCTAGGTTTTTGTTTATCAAGTTCATTTCTTTTTTGTTCGCCTATGTGTTTTTTTTATAATTTTTTTGGAATCAGTTACTATGCACTGTGCACTCTGCTCACTATGACACTGTAGTCACTGTACTCAATGTGCTCATTGTACTCATTGTGCTCACTGTGCTCACTGTAGTCACTATGCTCAATATACTTATTGTACTCACTGTGCTCATTGTAACCATTGTACCCCATGTGCTCATTGTGTATTGTTCACTATTCAAGTTTGGTTCAGTTATCAATTTGGTTATCAAGTTCGTAAGGCATCGACTAAGGCATAGAACTGTGGCATACTTTTGGCATGTTTGGCTTCTCTAGCACTCATGGTTTTCTTTGTTCATTTTGGTTCCCTTTGGTTCCGTTGGCAGCCATTGGCTACACACGACCCAATTCTAACTTTTGAGTGACAATAAGAGCTTCCTTATTTCCCTACTTAACCTAGTTAGCTCATTTAGTTCCTTCTTTAGCATGTAGGGTATTTAAACCCATAACCTCACACTTACAAGAGATATGGTTTATCCACTAGCCTATTTTCACTTATTGATTCCTTCAGTTAAAAAAAAATCATGATTCTATCCCCAAAATCACGATTTTCATTGAAATATCATGATTCTATCCACAAAAGCGCAATTTTTATTGAAATTTGTGATTATCTGTTTCTTGCCTTGAATTGTATTTTTATGTATTTTTTAAGATTTTTGTTGCTTATATATTTGATGGAAAATCCCAAATAAATTTTGAAAATCATCATTTTTTCTATTGTTTTGGAAATTACAATTCGTAAATGAAAATTGTGTCTTTTCATGTGAAAATCACGACTTCCCTTATTCTATAGTTAAAAACACACTTTTCACTTTCGAAATCACGATCTTCTATAGAGCAAGATTCTCTCAACACAATCAAGTTTTTCAAGAAATCACAATTTTGTGTAGAAAAGTGTGTTTCTCTATGAGGAGAAAACTTCAGTTCGCACTTTTCTCAAGTTTATATATTCTTTCATGATCCCTTCTTTTTTGTGGAGCAAAATCATGCTTTTGACAATTTTGTAGGACAGAATGGTAAAATTTGATGACCACACAATCGTGCGTTTGACTCAAAGTCCTGTTTTTTATCACAATCATGATTTCTCACAATAGTGGGTTTTCTAGGATTGTGTGCAAACAAATAGTGTTGAAAATTTTGTTTTTGGCCTTAAAGAATCACGATTCTCTATCTATGTACGTGCAAAATTTTTCACTTGATTTTTGTGATTTTCTTCACTTAATATATGCACCTCTCTTTCATTTGATCATGTAATGGATAATATATTGCAACAACTCAATATTTCTCCTAAAAGATAGTTTTTCTTTTTAATCACGATTTTAGATTTTCTATTTCCTACCATTTTTATGCATGAAAATGGCAAAATTGTATGAAAAAATTGAAGTCCAAAATTTTACATTTTCTTTGGGCACAGTTGGTTTCCAATTGGTCTTCGCTCAACAGCTCAAAATTGTATTTTTTATGCTTCTCTCACTCACTCAAAATCACTTAGTAATGAAAATTTTCCTTCTTATATCTTTTTATAGACTTCCCAAAAATTTGCAATTGTCTACCTATTGAAAATTGGTATGACCTTTATGATGGATATAGGGAAACCATGACTACGACTTGAATATCACTCCCATTCAGTTTCTTACCCCTTTTTGTGAATGGTTGCTTCTCTACAAAGAATCACGATTCTCTATAGAGAATCATGTTTTCCAAAATATACCTTTCCTCCAATTTTTTCCAAAATTTCTTGAAGTTTTTTGCCTTTAGTTATCCTCATGAGGTTAATCGTTCTAGTTGGACTATCAATTAACAAAATTTTCAACTATTATAATAAAACACCCTTCTTCAATGAACGTTTTCAATTAAACATTGTTTTTTCAAAAATTTGACTTCTCATGTATTTCTCACAACTCAGAGAATGCTATTTCATAACTTCATTTCCATATTCACTCCTTCAAGTTTTTTCAAAGGTTTTTTTATTTTTTCTTTTTTCATCTCAAAACAAGGAAAAATAAATATTCTAGGAATCCGTCGCAAGAAAAACAATAAAGCTTATGGCTAAAAGATTGGAGATCATTTATGAGAAATATAATATTTCAAAATCTCTTCAGCCAAATGAATGAAGAAATCTTCTCAAGATCAAGTCACACTCACCTTTCATCATTTTGCACTTGATAATTGAAAAGTACTTTGATGAAATATTTATCACCATCAACTAGGAAGATCCAACAAGGTCCAAAGCTTCTACCAAAGAGGGAGGATTTGAACCTACAACCTCACTTTCAAAAGTCAAGTGTTTTATCACTACATTATTCCCTTGTGTTGTTAGTCTACTCCTTTTTACTTATATTTAATAAAATTTGTATCTCTCTTACTTTTTTCAATTCCAAAGAACCACCCTTCTCCATTTGAAGACAAGAAATCTCAAAATTGTTCTCACATATCTAGCGAGTGTGTTTCATCTTTGACATACCCATGGAGGAATTTGATCATTCGCCTCTACCCAAGGTATCACTTGAAAAACATTTGGAGCTTTTGCGACACGAACTTGGAGGTGCCCAAATCAAGATTTGACAAAGCAATGAGATACTTTAGAAGATGAAATCTGAAGATGATAACTATGCAAGGGTTGTAAATGCTATTGCCTCTTCTCAAGTTGATGGCATGCATTCCAAAATTGGTGCCAAAAACTACAAATTCATACAGTTTGGTGGCCGCAAGGATGGCCCACTTACTCTATCATGGTTATCAAAGCTTGGTGATTTCTATTATGATGAATCTGATTTTGAAAGTGATAAAGTGAAGTTTGCTACTAGTTATTTAGTAGGAAAGGTTCAACATTGCTAGAATGTCTTACATCATAGTGCAAATCATCCAGAACATGGAATTCATTTTGAAAGAGGTTGGAGAAGCCTGGAGAGGCTTCGAACGTTCAGTTATCAAGTGGTGAAGTTGGTCTAGCAAATGAGCATAGGACCAACCTTAGATCTTTGGATATGCAAAGTAGACCTTGTAGGCTTGTGGTTAGTGCAATGAAAGCCAATACGTACTTTGGAACATCAACAAGAACAAATTGATGCAAAACAAATAACTTGCACCTTAACTAGCTCACAAAAACCTTCTAAAAATGGATGGACGTTGTGACTTGAAACACTGAGAGCAACCAACATAATAAAAATTGGGAACATTCCTCTTAGGGGCATGTCATACATAGGGTTGGCTTGGTAAAATGCATAAGAGCCATAATTTATAACAACTAATGAAGGAGCAATCACCTTAACACTGAACTGTTGTCATCCTCATTTTTCAGGGATTTGCAAAGAATGATCCTGAGATTGCAAAACTTGAATTTCTTTGCAATTAATGCATCAAAGGCCTTGAAAATTTGTATACATAATTTAGAAAACTATCTCGTTCAAATGAGTGCTTAAAACGTCATTTGGAGCTTTGTAGAGAGAGCAAGAATCTCTGCAAATTGATTGAGTCTAAGGAAGGATTGGAGGACAAAAATGGCACCAAGCAATGATCAAAGAGTATATGTTTCACATCAAATCAAAACTCTACTTAATGTATGTTGGAGCAAGTCTATGACAAGCCTAAGTATTGGCTTGAGTCTCACAAAGTCTTAGCAAAAGCTTCAAAATGAAGACTATTTAAAGTTCACTTGTGAACTACCTCTTGTAACTTTTGAAGAGTTTACTTAATGTAAAAGTGAAAGAATCTTAAGTGGTTGAGTCCACATGATCAAAAAGGGAAAGAGGAGCCACGAATTCGTGAGTTATGGTAGGTAGAGAATCAAATCAATCATTGATTGATTGGAGAGTGATTGAGGGAAGTTAGCCTCCCAAACTCAACTATAAATAGATGGCAGTTTTAGTCAAGGTTAGAGAGACCTATGTGAAGACCTCCAAGAGCTGAGCTTTATGCCATATCAAGGTGTGATTACAAGGCACACATATGTATCAGTAAGTCCATTGTATTGTACAAGCAATATACGTTCATTTTCATGATCATTTGAGTTCATATTTCCATGTTCTTGTGAAGTGTACTACTCACTACCATTACTCTTAGTTTTCTCAGTCAGATTGCAGAGATGTTTTCTCTGAGCTTGGTGCATTATTTTCAGTAATTTAACTTGGTAAAGTTAGATCTACAAGTCTACTATATGCTCACAAATTTTCATGTCATTTGGATGTTGCAATCTTTAGTTATGTTCATTTGAAGTCAACAGGGTCTGTTCATCTTCACTTCTCTGTCAGGTACCCGATTTTTTTACTCACCTTGTGAGAGTCATTTCTCCGTGGTTACTTATCCAAAGGCAGTGATTTAAAGCTTTTTGGATTCAGATTACTGTCTAGTATAACCATACAATTTTTCATAATCATTGGATTCCTAAATGTTGAGTTATGTTCAGTTGTCTGCTCACTGGTCTCAAACTGTAGCAGCCCGTGAAAATCGGGATGATGTCATCACTTGTTAAAACTCATTCTCAGTGTGTGGTTTATTATTTTTGATGAGATTACTCTTGAAAGTTAGCTATTTAAGTTACCTAGACTTCCCCAAGAGGAATTAAGCTAATTGCGGCTGTGTTCAGAGAATTATGTAAAACACTGGGCAGGTGTATGAACCAAGAATAGCAAGTTTTCACCTCTGAGCTAACTCCAACTTATCTGTTTTGATCTATCTTTTTGAGAGTGATCTTCCAAGGTACATAGGGTGTCTAATACATCCATTGGCAAGCTAAAAGGGCCCACCATATACTCCTGGAGTTCATTTGGCTGGTGTAGATCAAGGATTTTGCAACACCTCTTCATCTTCAAGCACATACCTATCCATCTCTTCACAATGTACAAATGTTTTGGAGTCTTTATATAGATTCTTAGGGATGTGACCATGCCTTTTATTCATGGATTTGAATTCAAAATTAGGGGGTTTTGGTAGTTTAGATTGATTGGAATCTTTTCTACAATCTAGGAAAAGAGAAAACTGAAGTCATATTCAACTTTTGGTTCATTGATCGAGAATTGATTTTCAATGACTTCTAACTCGTGGCTTTTAGGACTTTTACTCTTTCCTTTTACAAAGGTAAATACTTTGGAAATTACATACAAAGGTGATCCTATGATCAAACTCTCAATACAATAAATGAATGCAAATAAAGTTCTACTAGGAGTATATATGGCATCATTCAAATGATTGATTTGATGAAGATCATGTCCACCTCAAGCATAATGAAAGCTTGATATTCCAAAATCTCCCCCTCAAGCTAAAGTATGCTTGAGTCTTCATTCTTTGATAGGTTGAATACCTGCCATAACTTTGAATCTACAAAGCTTTATCTCATCAAGTGCCTTTGTCATCATGTCTGCTATTTGCTTCTTAGTAGGAACAAATGAAATGTCAATTTCCTTTGACATAAGCTTCTCTCTTACAAAGTGTTAATGTAATTCTATGTGCTTTGTCCTTGAATGAAAAATTGGATCTGCAACTAGATGCATGAAACTTACATTATCCAAAACTAAGCGAGGTTTGGAACTTATAAGTCCCAAATCTGAGTACATCTCCTTGAGCCATATTGCTTCTTGAGTTGCAATAGTTAGACCTCTATATTCTATTTCAGTTGAAGATAAATCAATTGTTGGTTGCTTCTTGGAGCTCCATGACACCAATTTTGAACCCACAAATGCTAAGTATCCAGAGGTACTTCTTCTATCATCCTTTGCTCTTGCCCAATCTACATCTGAATAGATTTTGATATCTAAATCTCAAGAGTAAGGACAGTAGATGCCTTCATTAAGTGTCCCTTTGAGGTACTTGAGTACTCTCTTTACAAGATCCATGTGTGGCCTTCTAGGCGAGTGCATGAACTAACTAAGCACTCCCACACTATATGTTATGTCTGGCCTTGTGTGAGTAGCATATAGTAGGCTACCAATTAAGCTTTGACACTCTTTAGGATCATCAATCTGCTCACTTTCATAAACACTTAGTTTATGGTTCAATTCCAAAGCTCTACCTGCAAGCTTTGTGTTCTCCATTTTGAGCTTGAAGAGTAGGACTTGAATATATTTTCTATGAGTTAGATACATCCCTTCATCTATATAAATCACTTGCATACCTAAGAAATATGTGAGCTCTCCTAAGTCACTAATTTTGAACTCCTCTTGCATATGTTTCTTTACCCTTTGAATGCCATTCTAATCATCACTTGTCATAATAATACCATCTACATATACACATAGATAGATAACCTCATTGTGATCCCTTTTAATGAATAGAGAAGGATCTTCGTTGCTAGGTTTGAGCCCTTGATCTTCAAGGTATGTAACCAACCTATAATTCCGAGCTCTAGGAGCTTGTTTCAATCCATACAATGTTTTACTTAGTTTGCAAACATAAGATGTATGATTACGGTTTTCAAAACCTAGTGGTTTTGACATGTATACCTCTTTACTTATCCAACCATTTAAGAATGTAGTTTTTACATCAAGTTGGAGGAGTGTCCAATTTCTTGTAGCAACTACACTTATCAATGTTTTGATTGTAGTCATCTTTGCAACTGGTGAGAATGTTTCCTCATAATCTATACAATGCATTTGTGAGCATCATTTGCAAATGAATCTTGCCTTGTACCTACAAATTGATCCATCTTAGTTTTTTTAAACTTTATATACCCATATGCAACCAATTTCCTTTTGATTGGGTGACATTGGAAGCAAATCCCAAGTGTCAATGTTCTTAAATGCATCTATTTTGTCTTCCATCACCTTTTCCAGATTAGGCTTTCCCTTTGCCTCTTCAAGGTTGAAGATTCCTTTAAAATTGAGTCGTTTGCCAAGTAAATTGAATGCTTTGTAACAAATATAAGATCATATCCATATCTTTCTGCTTGTCTTTTCTCCCTTGTTTACCTTCTATGTGCTTGCTTGGATCCTAGAGTTGTGTATCATGCTTGCTTCCTAATTGATGAGAATGAGCTTGCATCTTTGCTTTGCCTCTTGAATTCCATAGATTATAATCTTTTCCTTTTCATTTTGCTTATCATCTGTATCACTTCTTGGATCCTAGAGTTGTGTATCATGCTTGCTTCCTAATTGATGAGAATGAGAATCAAGATCGTATGGTAGAGTTACCTTTTGTTTGTCTTCATCATACCAAGACCTTTGTTGTGAATGATGTGTGTGCCACTCTCCTCCCATCCAATATATATCATCTTGCATCCAAATTAGTAATGCTCTAGAATGGTCTAGTGCGGCCATGTGGCCATCAGACAACACTCATCCTCATTACCATTTAATACCATAGGATATCCCCTGAGCTTCGGACCTTGGCTAATGCTGGCCCTTGTCTCACACACACATGGAGTGGTCTCATGCCAGAAGGGATCATGGTGAAGTCCTTATGTAATATGTGAAAGGCCTCTTGAAGAGGAAATCGTTAGAAGTAAAATATTGTATTCCATACACAATATATTCAGTAGGAAAAACACAATATTTCAGCAATGATGGTTATAGTCGCTTTTCCACATTTCTTGTGGATTCTCTAATCCAGTATCGTCACAAGACTTTGCGTCAAACATGTTGGAGCTCCCGAAAAGAGAGATTCTATAAGAAACTTTTGAAGCTATGTAGTGGACTGCATTGAAAAACATGGCTCACAATGACCAATAAGGATGAAACCTCGAGATTTGTCAAGATATATATATGCAATCCCTAATCAAAGTAGCCATCAAGAATATTAGAAATTTCGCACATGTGAGTTAAAATTCCACATGTGAGTCACTTTATTGAATGGTCAGTTTATATTATATATCTATGCTCGATCTCCCTTGGCATTTGAAATCTCTATTATATATGTATGCTGATATATATGTATGCTCGATCTCCCTTGGCATTTGAAATCTGAGATCCACTAATATAAAGAGATCTCTATTGACTTTTAAGATCTCTATTATATATGTATGCTCGATCTGTATTGGCAGTTAATTTTCTTTCCTCACAAGGAGAGTTTTCAGGGCTTTTTTTTTTGCATCGTTTATCCCACATGCAATCTTGCTTTTCTTGGATATCATGCAAACTAAGGGGTACGATAAATATGGAAAATCTGAGCCATACCATGATACACCAGTGAAATTATAGAGTTTTACTAGCCCTACCATTGTTTGGACAAAAACTCCTATGAATAAACAATCCATCAAGATGATATGCACATTCAAATTGTTTTGATAAGAAATCCTCAACGAATATACAATCCATCAACATTAATGCATTATCTCCGAAAGTAACATGTAGATATATTGGCTCTTTCAGATTCAACGATATAGGCAACTTGTGTGAAGGTATTTTTTATGTCCATGACGAATATCAATGCACTCGTATTCACATGGATAGCATACATAGTTGGGTATGTTATAATGAAGCTTGTTATAATGCTGTATTAGTATGTAGGTCCATGTCGTTATAGAGACAAACATTTCTCGAAAGAAAACTATGTTTGAAAATCTTGGAGGGACTCATAAATGTTTAACTTGAACCCTCACGTACGTTCCGTGTACTAATCCATAAGACCATCTATATATCTAGAAGAGAATTGTGTAAAAAAGGAATTTTTGGATGCCAAGAAAGCATGGAAAGACCTCCTAAAACTCCAATCTAGGGGAGGGAGCTGGCTACGTGCATGTGGACATGTGCAATGATACAGCGTTTCATAAAGTAGAATACAAATAGAGAAATTATAATCTAAAAGCATCGGTGGAAGATAATGTGGAGCCTAACTCGGTGCCACTAGGATCTCAAGAGTATTTGGAGATCTTTGGTGTTTCCCCCCCCCAACGATCACGCTTCCTAGGGAGGATGACTTGGAAAACCAGGAATAGTTGAAGAATGTGTCTGATAGGACAACGTTTTGGCCCTAAACCCACTCTAAAGACCCTTCACCACTCCACTAGTAAAGAAGACAACATAGAGGGACACAACAAAAGTAAAGAGGAGGGACTAAAACTACATTGAAGACGAGAGCCATAGATGGATTTTCGTCTCCTTTGGTGCCCCTTTTCGTTTCACCCTAGTTTCCATGTATGCCCCTTACGGGGAGTTGGAGAGATTGAACATCTGGGCCTCCTTGGAATCGCTCCCCCACAACGTTGTGGGATCGAATTGTGACGACTGGTGGATCAATTCAATCGTCTTGCTAACGGCGCACACAGGGTGACTACGTAGAACAAGTATTTTTTTTTTCCTAAGGTTCGTACGGCAAAGCGTTCTTATATCTTTCAACTGCGTCTAAATAGGATGGTAAGATTAATTCCTCACTAACTACTTTATCTTTAATGATTTCTGTTACGTTTAAATCTACTTGAGAATTATCAGTGTTTCTAGCTATGGATGGTGGAAAAAGATCTTCACTATTTTTAGTACTAAATGGAACAATGGAAATTCTTTTGACATAAAAGATGAAATGTTAATAGATTAATGATAGATTTCCTATACAAAAAGCTATAAGATACTGTTTATGTAAATGATATCCTATACAAACTAAGCAATAGATTTTTAGCTAAGTAATTTCTTTCAACACTTCAAATCTTCAGTTCGTGTTCAACAAACTGCATATCATCTGAAAAATCACATGAGAAATATAAGTATGCTTTTATAAAAGATTAAACACTCTTTTAAATCTTAACATATTTAAAAAACTTAGTTTAATATAAGATAATTAACTTTTCTAAAACACACACACACACACACACACACACACACACATATATATATATATATATATATATATATATATATATATATATATATATATATATATATATATATATATATATATATATATATATATATATATATATATATATATATATATATATATATATATATATATATATATAAGTACATATATTTGATTTAACATATACATTGCAATAAAATAATTCATTCATACATTACTTTAATATTCATCATATAATTCATATATATACATAGCTTCATACACTTATACATATTCATACATATTACATATGCTAACATACATCACATGCATATATGCATACTAACATACATGCATGACATAACATACACTAACATAAGTGAACATGCATACATAACTAACATGCATAAACTTTCATTCACTAACACACATGCATGAACATCCATGCACATGCAGGATTATACATGCACAAACATAACTCTTATGCATACATGTACATGCATAAATGAACATGTATACATAACATGCACTAACATAAATGAATGTGCATACATGCACATGCATAAATGAACATGTATACATAACATAACTCACATGCATTCATGCACATGCACTAACATAAGTCTTATGCATACATGCACATGCATAAATGAACATGCATACATAAATTGCACTAACACACATATGCATTTCCTAATATCTAACATGCACTACCTAACTTCTAACATCTAACATGCACTACTTAACATCTAATATGCATACATTAACTAACATGTCTAATATGCACTAACATGCCTAACATTCACTAATCATGCCTAACATTTACTAATCATGCCTAACATTTAACAAGGGTACATGCACTAACATCTAACATGGGTACATGCACTTACTAAATGCCTTTCTAATAAATTCCTATCAAGCTAGCAAGAAAGGGTTGGAGAATCTTGGTTAATGGATAAGAAAAGGAAAGTATAAGTGAATGGATAAGGAGAAGTTTAGATAAAAAATGATGAGATCTTTAGGAAAGATATGGGTTAATGGCTAAAATGGACCCTCCTTTTGGTAACCTGAAACTCATAATAAAAGGTTTAGGAATTGAAATCATTTTAGTTAAATAAACATACACGCATACCCTTTATACATAATAAAATCATTACCATTCATCTCATACTTAATGCATATGCATCTCATAAATTAAATGGAAATGCATTAACACCTAAAACATAAAATTAAATTACTTAAAACATACACACATAAGTACTTACTTATATTAAAAGATATGTATTCACTGTCATACATATACATTCTCATACATAAATTAAAACATAGACATATATTAAGACATATATATTCACATACTTATATAAATACATATACATATATTAAAACATATACATATATTAAGACATATATATTCACATACATAAATAAATACATATACATACATAAATACTTATTCATAAATAAATAAATCATTTTTATTCATACTAAATTTTTGTAAATTATATTTATATATATATTTAATAAATATTATTTATATAAACATATGAAAATAAACATATACGTAATACTAGAACTTAGTTATATAAAGGTAATAGAAATAATAAAGAAGAGAAAATCTTAATCAAAAAATAAAATAAGAAAATCAAAAAAATTAAATCAATAAAAAAACCCTTCTCTCTCTCTCTCTCTCTCTCTCTCTCTCTCTCTCTCTCTCTCTCTCTCTCTCTCTCTCTCTTCTGCGGCGGCTGCACCGTCGACTGGCTGTAGGAGGGTGGGAAAGAGATTTATTAAATAAAAAGAAAAAAGAAAGAAAAATAAAAAAATAAATAAAAAAACTATGCTCAATACTCTCTCTCTCTCTGCTGCACGTGTAGCGCTGCTGTGCCGCCGACAGAGAGGAGAGGGAAGAGAGGGAATAAAGACACGATAAAGTAATGAAAAAGAAGAGAAAAAAGAATAAAGAAAGAAACAAGAGAGAAATAAGGAAGAAATGAGAAAAAAAAGGAAAAAAACACTTCTTTATCTCTGTGTCATCAGAATTCTAAAGCAAAAAAAATTTGCTTTCCATTGATTGAATGAAAAAAGTAAGAGAGATGGACTTCTCTCTCCTCCTGCCAGAGAATAGTCATGGAAATGTGTGCACAAATGACTATAGTCTAGAGAAAAGAGAAAATAGAGTACCTGAAAAATCACATGAGCTTGTGAATACGACTTCCCTCTTTATATAGATGAGAGTAGCCCACCATAGCCCACATTTTCCCTAAGATATCGGATCCATGCAGCCTACAATTACTCCTCTTCAACTCAACATGTCTCAACAAGAATTTAGGCGTGGGAATTTCTCTTAGTTGATTTTCCAAAAATACAAAACAACTACTCAATTAAATATTATCTTGGCCTTAGACTTTAGATTTAAATACAACCTTTCAATTCCTTTTTATTTATTTAATCACTTTTAGAATAAATACAACTCTTTAGAATAAATTAAATTAAACCCATTAATAATTTTAAATGTAACCATAACCTTAGTGTTAATAATGACAGTTAATAATTAACATATTTAATTAATCATTTTTATTTGAAATATTTGCTAAGGTTTCATTTAATATATTTTATCCTATTTATAAAGTCATGTAGAGACGAAAACCTACTTGATTAACCTTTTTAACCTTATGTTTACCCTTAAACTAACCTTAAACCATGTTTTTTAAATCCAACTAACCCATAAGCTAATCTTTTACCCTTCCATAACCCTCTAGATTTATTAATTAACGCTTAATTAACCTTGACATTAAGCTTGAACCCTATAAAACATGTTCAAAACCTACATTTAACCCTTAAATACCCTTGAATTAACTTTCAAAACATAAATAAACCCTTGACTAACCCTTGATTTTTAAGCTAAACCCACAACTTCATTACAAAACACCTTAGTAACTACTTCCCATCTTGATATTACTCGTCAAACTTCTTGTCCTGCAAAGTTTAAAATCAAACATTAGTCCAAATTATCATAAATTATCCAAACTTATTTCAATCAAGTAATCTTTTAATTTTTAATAATATTTTAAGAGTAACAAATTCTTTCCGACAACGTGTTAATTTGCGGTGACTTCAATATGGTGGAAGACCCTGTGGACTGATGGAATGGCAAGGGTCGGATCATCGACAGTTGAGAGAAAGAGACTTGGGACAAAACCAAGCTACATTTGGATCTGGTCGAATTCAAAGACTTGAAAGGCTTCTTGTGGTCAAATCTTCAAGTGGGTGAGGACTTAGGAAAGCTAGACTTGATAGAAGCTACATTGCTCAAAGCATTATCAATCTGTGGGGCCATCCTTCCCCTCGCAACGCACTGACCTCGCCATCTGTGATCACTATCCAATCATTATCTCATTCCAACCTCTCACCAAAACACGTAAGGCTCCTTGTTTTCATGCCTGCTCGACCTCCTTCTCTCGCCCCTCTACCCATCAAGAAATCGTCAAAGTGTGGAAGGAGGCTTTCGCTTCCTGCTCATCCCTAGCTAAGAGCTGGAGATGCGCGGTCGACAAGTCGCGGCAGATCATGATTAGAACTAGGAAGATGCTCCAGACTGTTTGGTGTAGGCACAGAGAAACCCTATATCACAGACTCTAGAGATTTGAAGAGGATGTGAACAAAGGAAAAACCCAATCCCAGAAGGGTCTTCGAAGAATCAGGAGATACGAGGAAGAAATACAAAGGGAAAATGTACAATTATTCTTTAAGGAGTGGTGGTCTGGAAAAGCTGACAAGCCCACCAAAGAGATGTGTAGCATTCTTAAAAGGACACAAAACAGGGGATCGATCCCCCTATTGCTTGACTCAAATGGTGTCGCCTGCAATACGGAAGAAGATAATATCAGAATCATTGAAGACCATTTTATGAGACTCTTGGGGACTTCGACTCCCCTCTCACCTCATAGACGTGACTGCATGGCAGCCATCTCTAGGGTTTCCTCCCATAGGATCCCAATCAACCTTCAATCCTTGCTTGATGCCCCTTCTCAGAAGAAGAAATCATTGCCGTCATTGATGCCCCTCCCAGTGGGAAAAGCCCGACGTCGGATGGGCTCACTAATGAGTTCTTTAAGTCCTTCAAGTTGGTTATGGCCACCCCTCTCCGCTTGGTCTGGCAAGAGGGACTCGAGTTCGGCGCACTTCCCACTTGCCTCAACAATGGCATCATCAAATTAATCCACAAAAAAGGGGAAAATAATAGGATCGAGAAGTGGCATCCGATTACGATGCTTCAAACAGGGTACAAGATCATTGCTAAAGTCATAGGCAATAGAATTTCAGGCCACCTAAGAGCTTGGCTAAGCGAGGACCAAAAAGGTTTCATCAAAGGTAGATCTATTTTGGAAGCCATTATTGATATTTGGGAAGGTCTCGACTTCACGGAAGAGTCTAAACAAGATGTGGTTTTCCTCAAGAATGATTTTGACAAAGCCTATGACAGACTCGAATGGGACTATATTTTGCAATCACTTAAAGATCTTGGCTACAACCAAAAATTCACCAAGATGATCTCAACTCTTTTGGGAAACGCATCAACTCAGATTAACGTTAATGGCCAACTTTTGAAGGTGATCAAATTAAAACGTTCAATAAGACAAGGGTCCCCATTGGGTCCCCTTCTCTTTGGCATTGCCACAGAAGGGCTTAGTCGGCTGGTTGTGCAACAAGTGGAAGTTGGAAATATCAAAGGTCTCTTGTTGCCCCATAACCATGGCCAGATCACCATGAGAATTTTTGCTGATGACATGAACGCTTTTGTCCACAATTACTATTCCAGCCTGGAGTCGTTTTGGAGGTGCTTGGACACTTTTTATGAAGCCTCAGGATCCAAAATCAACCATTCAAAGATCACTTTCAGAGCCATTATCGAGATCCAGCCTGACCTTCTCATTGAACATGCATGCCAAAACATTCCCCCAAGTCAAGTCTTTGGGCTTCTTGGGATTCCCTTGGGCTTTGGTATCTCTATGGAGCAACGAAGGAACTGGGTCCTGGCCAGACTTGAGAGCAAGCTTAACTATTGGAGAGGTATGCAAATCAATTTGGTCGGTCGTGCGATGGTTATTAACACATTCCTCATTTCGTCGACTGTCTACTTTCTCTCTTGTTGGAGAACAAAAGAGCCGGAGCTATCCAAACTCGAAAACAGGAGGGAGTTCCTAAAATTAAGTGGTCCATCTACACTAGCCAAAGGGATAGAGGAGGCCTTGGTATTTTGGACATGGGTTGCATGGCTACCAAACTGGCCGCAAAATGGATGATCAAGGCCTGATGCAATGGTGAGACTTCGTGGGCCAAACTGATATTCAGAAACAAGAACGCGTTGACTTTGGTGGGATTCCCGAATTGGAAGAATATCGACATTCTCACCCTTTTGTTTTCCGCGATCGCGGCTTTCTCGAAAGGTTCGAATCTGGTGTGCTCCCTATGGAAGAGTTAGAATAAAGTCAAAAGCTTTATAAGAATCACCAAGGAATGGAAGTGGGCTTCCAATATCAGACAGAACGACTCTATTTGGTTCCCGATCCATGGTATTAGGAATGTGGAATATTGGAACACTCAAAAGTGCCAAGAGGCTTTGGAACAAGGGCTTCAAAGAATGGAAGCGTCTCTAGAATCAAGACACCAACCAATGGGTCAACTTTGAGGATATCGACCCTTGCATTAGCATTACCTATGAAGAATGGAATATTTTACAAAGCAGACGTCTTGCTTGGGACCATTCCAAAGTCCATCTTCTCATGGGACACGATTCGTCGTGCTCGCTGGGTCTCAAATGGCATAACAACAATTGCCTAATTGATATCCCAAATAGCAAAGGAAACATTGACTATCATGTCAACCTTAGCAAGAAGTGGTGCCTATCTTGGATGTAGTTGTGGTGGGAAATGAAGTTCATGGCTATCTGGCACCCTCTTATCGAAAACAAAAAGTTTGTCCTCTTATGGTATATTCTTCATCAGGGAATCTGGACCAACCTAAAGGCTAGCAAAATTTGTGGGGCATCTCCTTGGTGCAAGCGTTGTTTCCAGTCCATTGAAGATGTTGGTCATATCTTCTTTTCTTGTCCCAACTCCAATAGGCTTTGGCAGATTGTCAGAAAGAAAATTAGACTTCAGAAGAATATCATCTCGAAACAAGCTCTTTTGGGTGAAGCCATTGGCTGCTCTGCGACCCTCTGGAATGCCATCAGAGGGGAGGTCCTTTGGAAGATCTGGTGGGAAAGATGTGCTTATAACTTCAGAGAATCACCCAAACAATGGTCGATTGAGAAATCATTGTTCCTCCTTGGTAAAAGAATCACCAACTATAAGAAATCCCCCCCTTTAGGCATCATAAAGTGCTTCTCCTAAACAACAACAAGCTTAAACCCAAGTGGGCCCCACATGAGGGTGATGAGCGAGTGATTAACCTCCTTTGTAATGCCATCTAAACTCTGGAAGATCTACCACTACTTTGTGGGACTTGGGGGGTACCGTGGGCACTAGGCCCCTTCACTTGTACCTTTCTTTTTCTTCATTTAATACAAGTCTGGGAGAGTAGGCTAAAGCCGAACTTCCCTTTATTAAACAAAAAAGAAGATAATGCTCACAGTGAACGCTCGATCATGGGATCTACAATCCTCAAAGGATTTCGGAACACACTAAGTAAGAAGGTTCATCATAAAGGGAAACACATGATGGATGCCCATTGGAAGGGCCCCTTAAAGGTTAAGTTAATGAGGGAGGAATCCTCTTAATCTAGAGCTAGAAAGTTGGAGATCAAGAAGAAAAACAAGGAGAAGAACTTGCCACACAAAGGTTAAAACTTTCGGAAATGATTATCATTTCTTTGAGCATACATGGGTTATCCAATCTCTCTAGGGTCGTTGTCATTGGACAATGGCTTAAAGAGACTTACATGAATGAAGACTTCATCTTTCTCCAAGAGATCAAAATCTACATAAGAAGAGCTTCTCATGAGGCTTAAGCAGATCTCTTCATCTCGCATGCAGTTGTTCACATCACATGAGAAAGGCTCTGGTGGCATGACCATAGGCTTCAAGCATAATTGGGTTCAATATTTGCCTGCAACCCAAGAGGAGGTGGACCATTGGTGAGAGGCTTCTTCATTTAAAGCTCCCATGAAGTTTAGTATTGCTTCGGTTTATGCACCTAATTTCGACTTAGATGGAATCACCACTTGGCTAGCATTAGACTCTTTCTCTTCAGATCTTATTCTTTATGGGGTCTTCAATATGGTTGAAGCCCCTTCCAACACATGGGAACAAAGAGGACTTATTCATGATCAAGAGAAGGAGATCTGGGACTAGGTTAAGCTTCATCATGACTTGATGGAGATCAAAGAAGTAAGCGATTTCTCTTGGTCTAACCTACAAGCCTAATCGAATCTTCGAAAAGCGAGACTAGATGGAAGTTATGTTTCACAAGACATCATAGACAAGTTGGGCCTCCTTTCCTTCACCCATTGTATGAAGCTCGTGGTTTCTGACCACTTTCCCATTTTTCTCATCTTCAAGAATCTTCCTAATGTGAGGAAAGCACCCTGGTTCCACATCAGCGCTTCAACCTTCACCCTCCCCTCGGTTCTGCATGAGATCATCTTAACATGGAACCAAGCTTTTCGGGGCCATTTTTATTTAAGTAAGTGTTGTATGGAGGTGGTTAAAAAAAACCCAAAGTAAAACCCAGAAGATTCTCGAAAACATAAGGCACACTAGAAGAAAATTTATCATAGGCTCCATTGGCTATAGTGTGAAGTCAATTGTGGCTATTCCCACCACCTAAATGGGCTTAGAAAGATCAAAAGTATGTTTTGATATGAAGAGGAAATTCAAATAAAAACTTATAGATCTACTTTAAGGAATGGTGGGCCTAAAAAGCAGACAAAACTAATGAAGAAATGTGTAGAATACTTAAACATAATGAAGAAATGTGTAGAATACTTAAACATAAGCAGGAGAAGGATTCCGTACATGATCACCAACCGTGGTGTGGAGTGCAAAATCAACAAAGCGAATGTTGAAATTAGTGTTAAAAACTTGGCACAAATTCTACGAGTAAAGGCTGTGAAGAGATGGATAGGTATGTGTTGAAGATGAAGAGGTGTTGCAAAATCTTTGCTCTACACCAGCCAAATGAACTCCAGGAGTAGATGGTGGGCCCTTTTAGCTTGCCAATGGATGTATTAGACACCCTATGTACCTTGGAAGATCACTCTCAAAAAGATAGATCAAAACAGATAAGTTGGAGTTAGCTCAAAGGTGAAAACTTGCTATTCTTGGTTGATACACCTGTCCAGTGTTTTACATAATTCTCTGAGCACAGCAGCAATTAGATTAATTCCTCTTGGGAAGGCTAGGTAGCTTAAAGAGATAACTTTAGAGAGTAATCTCATAAAAAATAACAAACCACACACTGAGAATGACTTTTAACAAGTGATGACATCATCCCGATTTTCACGGGCTGCTACAGAAATAGACCAGTGAGTAGAAAAATTAACATAACTCACGATGTAAGAATCCAATGATCATGAAAATTTGTATGCTTATACTAGACAGTAAGCTGAATCCAACAAGCTTAAAATCCCTGAATTTGGATGAGTAAACACTGAGAAATGACTCTGACAAGATGACTGAAAAAGTCGGGTACCTGACAGAGAAGTGAAGATGAACATACCTTGTTGACTTCAAATGAACATAACTGAAGATTCCAACATCCAAATGACATGAAAATTTGTGAGCATATAGTAGACTTATAGAGCTAACTTTACCAAGTTAAATCACTGAAAATGATGAACCAAGTGCAGAGAAACAATCTCTGCAAGCTGACTGAGAAAAACTGAAGTAATGGCAGTGAGTAGTACACATCACAAGAACATGGAAAGATGAACTCAAATAATCATGAAAATGAAAGTATATTGCTTGTACAATACAATGACTTACTGATACATATGTGTGCCTTGTAATCACACCTTGATATGGCATAAAGCTCAGCTCTTGGAGGTCTTCACATAGGTCTCTCTAACCACGACTAAAACTGCCATCTATTTATAGTTGAGTTTGGGAGGCTAACTTCCCTCAATCACTCTCCAATCAATCAATGATTGATTTGATTCTCTACCTACCACAAATCACGAATTCTTGGCTCCTCTTTCCATTCTTGATCATGTGGGCTCAACCACTTAAGATTCTCTTACTTTTACATTAAGTAAACTCTTCAAAAGTTACAAGAGGTAGTTCACAAGTGAACTTTACATAGTCTTCATTTTGAAGCTTCTTTAATGACTTTGTGAGACTCAAGCCAATACTTAGGCTTGTCATAGACTTGCTCCAACAGCTCCCCCTCAAGCCAAGTATGCTTGAGGTCTTCAATCTTCCAAGGTTACTTGCAAACCAATCATAGCCTTGAATTTGCAAAGCTTTGTACCATCCAATGCTTTAGTTAGAATATCTGCACATTGTTGATGAGTGGACACATATGATATTTGAATCTCCTTGCTTAGGATCTTCTCTCGTACATAATGATAATGAACTTCAATATGTTTAGTCCTTGCATGAAAAATAAGATTAGCAGCCAAGTGAATAGAACTCATATTGTCACCAAAAATAGTTGGAGTTCCAAACTCCAATCCAAGATCTTTGAACAATGTCTTCATCCACATAGCTTCTTGTGTAGCTATAGCAAGACCTCTATATTCAGCTTCAGTAGAAGAGAGAGCAACTGTGGGTTGCTTCTTGGATGACCATGAAATAAGCTTTGAACCTGCAAAGGTAAGATAACCTGAAGTGCTCCTTCTATCTTCCTTGGAGCCAGCCCAATCTGCATCAGAAAATAGCTTCAAACCTAAATCAGATACATAAGGATAGTAAAGTCCTTCATTTATGGTTCCTTTGAGATATTTGAGTATCCTTTTGGCAGCATCCATATGTGGTTTCCTTGGTGTGTGCATAAATTGGCTTAGCACACTCACACTGTAACATATATCTACTCTTGTCAATGTGGCATAGTTGAGACTACCCACTAGACTTTGATATGATGTGATGTCCTCTATGAGTTCACCTTCATGTGAGCTCAATTTGTGATTAACCTCCATTGGAGTACCTGCAATCTTACAATCTTGCATCTTGAATTTTGCCAACATGTCCTTAATGTACTTTCTTTGAGTGAGAAACAAACCATGATCTTTGTAGACAACTTCCAAACCTAGGAAGTAGGTAAGTGAACCCAAATCACTTATCTTGAACTCTTCTCTCATCTGATCTTTGATCTTCTTCATACCATCTGCATCATTTCCTGTCAATATAATATCATCTACATATACACATAGGTAGATGATCTCGGAATTACTCTTTTTAATAAAGAGTGAAGGATCTGCTTTGCTTGGTTGAAAGCCTTTGTCCTGCAAGAATGAAACAAGCCTGAAATTCCAAGCTCTTGGAGCTTGCTTGAGACCATACAATGCTTTGTTAAGTTTACACACATAATCAGGATAAACTTGACTCTCAAAACCAGGTGGTTGTGCCATATATACCTCTTCTGTTATCCAACCATTCAAGAATGCATTCTTCACATCTAGTTGAAGTATCTTCCAATTCTTGGAAGAGGCAATACTAAGCAAAACCCTAATAGTAGGCATCTTTGCCACAGGAGAGAAAGTCTCCTCATAATCAATTCCCTGAGTTTGTGCAAAGCCTTTTGCTACAAGCCTTGCCTTATACCTGTTAATGGAACCATCAGAATTCTTCTTGAGTTTATAGACCCATCTTGAGCCTATTACCTTCATGGATGAAGTCTTGGGCACCAAATCCCAAGTGTTGTTTTCCTCAAGTGCTTCAATCTCTTCCTTCATTGCATGCTTCCATTCTGTTTTTGCTTTGGCCTCTTCAAATGATGATGGCTCCTCTTGGTTTATGTCCTGTGCTATGTAGATAGAATGTTTAGTTACTAATGAGGTGTCAAACCCATACCTTTCTGGTTTTTTCTTTTCCCTCATAGATCTTCTTAGGCCATGATGTGATGATTCTGCCTCATGTCCGAGTTCCTGCAATTTTGCTTTACCTTTAGACTTCCATGCTTTGATCTTTTCCATGTGAGATTCTTCATCATCCTCTGAGGTGTCTTGTTCTTCAATCTTTGATTGTTCTCTACCAAGCTTTGGAAAATCTTCTTCAAGATCATATGGTAAATTGACCTTCCTGCATGAATCTTCATACCATGAATTGTTCTCATCAAAAACTACATCTCTGCTTACCAAGAATCCTTTGTTGGTAGGGTTGTATAACCTGTAGCCCTTTTGATTGTTGTCATATCCAATAAATACACACCTTTCTGCTTTTGGATCCATCTTGCCTCTAACCTGTGAAGGAACATGAGCAAAAGCAATACATCCAAAAAATTTACAATGATCTAAACTTGTTCTTCTTCCATTCCAAGCCTCATATGGAGTCATCCCATCAAGGGATTTTGAAGGCAACCTGTTAATCAAGTAAGTGGCTGTAGATACAGCCTCAGCCCATAAGTAATTAGGTAAATGCTTTTCATTTAACATAGACCTTGCAGCTTCAACAATTGTCCTATTCCTCCTTTCTGCCACTCCATTTTGCTCAGGAGTGTACCTTGTAGTTACCTCTCTTTTGATTCCTCTTTCTTGAAGAAAAGAATCAAAATCATGGGAGAAGTATTCTCCCCCTCCATCTGACCTTAGCCTTTTTAGTGATTTACCTGTTTGATTCTCCACAAGAGCCAAATATCTTTTGAAACATGAAAAAACTTCATCTTTGTGTTTCATAAAGAATAGGATAGTCCATCTGCTGCAATCATCAATAAAGGAAACATAATACCTTGATCCTGATATTGAAGCTTCCTTGCTTGGTCCCCATACATCTGTATGAACCAACTCCAAGAGATCTCCATGCATATAACCTTTCTTCATGAATGGTAACCTGTGAGACTTTCCAAATTGACATGCACTACACTTATAAATCATATGTTGTTTTGACAAATTAGGAAGTCCAAGTACACTTTGGTCCCTGCAGATTTGCTTTAATGACCTTTCACCAATATGTGCTAACCTTTTGTGCCATACTTCCAATTCTGTGAGTGTCTGACTACCATAATTAAAGAGAGCAATGTTTCTAGTGTCCTGTAATTCAAATGTGAACAATCTACCTGTCTTTTCACCTTTTGCAATTCTTCTGAATCCTTGACTTGGATCTTCAACAAATGCTCCTGCTTTTGTGAACCTGACTTGCAACCCTTTCTCTACTATCTGCCCAACACTTATCAAATTCTTTGTAATGGTAGGGACATAGAGTACCTTACTGAGTAGGTTGATGTTTCCATCAGGTGCTTTGACATTGCCTATTTTCTCCACAGGATGTTTTGTATCATCTCCTGTTTGTACCTCATGCTTATTCCTTGGATCTTCTAAATCTGATAGGAGTGCCACATTTCCTGCCACATGATTTGAACAACCTGAATCTATGTAGAAAACATGCTCATCAGATTTACCTTGTGGCATAGCCATGTTCATGATCAATAATGAATCCTCTTTGTTTGAGTCTTCTGTATAGTTATTGTAGTCTCTCCTTCCTTTGTAGCCTCCTTGATAGTTTGAATGATTGTAGTTGTTGTAGTTGCCATGGTAGTTGTTGAACCTTCCTCTTGAGTAGCCATAACTTCCTCTATTGTATCCTCTGCCTCTTTGATTCCTGGAATTCCTAAAGCAATTTTCAGTTGTATGATTAGTTAATCCACAAATAGAACATGAGTTGGAGTCTTGGGATCTCCCCCTGCCTTGTCTACCTCCTCTTCCTCTACCTCTGCCATGTCTTCCTCTACCTGCATAGTTAGCTTGATATGTACCTGCTTCATCATCCACTTTCTTTGCCTTTCCTTTCTTATCTTTAGACTTGCTTTTATCCGTGTATAAAGCTGAAGATTGATTACCTTTAGAGCTTTCTCCATTTTTGATAAGCTTTGCCTCTTGAGTAAGTAATTGTCCAATGAGTGTGTTGAAATCAGGTACATGCATGTCCATGTACAAATCCATAGCTGTGGTGAATGCTTCCCACTTGTCATCTGCCTTCAAGCCATTGATGACCTGCCTTACAATTTGCTCTTCATCTATTACCTCTCCAATGCTTCCCAACTGATCCGCTATGTCCTTGAGCTTTGTGACAAAATCAGTCACATTTTGTTTGGGAGCCTTCTTGAGAGTTGTGAAATCCAGCCATAGTTGATGCTTCCTAGCTTTAGTACTTGAAGAAAAGAAAGCTTCAAGTGCATCCCACACTTCCTGAGATGTCTTACAACTTCTAATGTGAGGCAACAAAAAATCTGAGATAGAGTTGAGGAGATAAGACCTTGCAAGTGCATCCTTGGAGCACCATGTGCTCAATCTTTCTTGCTCTTCTTGTGTTGGTTGACTTTTGTTCCTGAAACTTGGCATAACTTCATCTCCAGCCACATAACCATATAAACTTCTACCTTGGAGATAAGCTTCCATTCTTAATGACCAAGCTGAGTAGTTACCTCTGTCCAATTTGTCAATTGATGAAGGAAATCCATCTGCCATGTTGTCCAACCTTGCTCTGATACCACTGTGAAGAGATGGATAGGTATGTGTTGAAGATGAAGAGGTGTTGCAAAATCTTTGCTCTACACCAGCCAAATGAACTCCAGGAGTAGATGGTGGGCCCTTTTAGCTTGCCAATGGATGTATTAGACACCCTATGTACCTTGGAAGATCACTCTCAAAAAGATAGATCAAAACAGATAAGTTGGAGTTAGCTCAAAGGTGAAAACTTGCTATTCTTGGTTGATACACCTGTCCAGTGTTTTACATAATTCTCTGAGCACAGCAGCAATTAGATTAATTCCTCTTGGGGAAGGCTAGGTAGCTTAAAGAGCTAACTTTAGAGAGTAATCTCATAAAAAATAACAAACCACACACTGAGAATGACTTTTAACAATTGATGACATCATCCCGATTTTCACGGGCTTCTACAGAAATAGACCAGTGAGTAGCAAAATTAACATAACTCAAGATGTAAGAATCCAATGATCATGAAAATTTGTATGCTTATACTAGACAGTAAGCTGAATCCAACAAGCTTCAAAGCATTGAATTTGGATGAGTAAACACTGAGAAGTGACTCTGACAAGATGACTGAAAAAGTCGGGTACCTGACAGAGAAGTGAAGATGAACATACCCTGTTGACTTCAAATGAACATAACTGAAGATTCCGACATCCAAATGACATGAAAATTTGTGAGCATATAGTAGACTTATAGAGCTAACTTTACCAAGTTAAATCACTGAAAATGATGAACCAAGTGCAGAGAAACAATCTCTGCAAGCTGACTGAGAAAAACTGAAGTAATGGCAGTGAGTAGTACACATCACAAGAACATGGAAAGATGAACTCAAATAATCATGAAAATGAAAGTATATTGCTTGTACAATACAATGACTTACTGATACATATGTGTGCCTTGTAATCACACCTTGATATGGCATAAAGCTCAGCTCTTGGAGGTCTTCACATAGGTCTCTCTAACCACGACTAAAACTGCCATCTATTTATAGTTGAGTTTGGGAGGCTAACTTCCCTCAATCACTCTCCAATCAATCAATGATTGATTTGATTCTCTACCTACCACAAATCACGAATTCGTGGCTCCTCTTTCCATTCTTGATCATGTGGGCTCAACCACTTAAGATTCTCTTACTTTTACATTAAGTAAACTCTTCAAAAGTTACAAGAGGTAGTTCACAAGTGAACTTTACATAGTCTTCATTTTGAAGCTTCTTTAATGACTTTGTGAGACTCAAGCCAATACTTAGGCTTGTCATAGACTTGCTCCAACAAAGGCACCTCTCTCTTCAAATAGGAGGGATTGTATGGTGGTAGTCTCTAGACTAAGAACCAAAAATGTACCTGATAATATGGTGCCTCTATTGGATTCTCTCATATCCAATGCAAAAATTTTAAAAGTCATTGATTCCCTTTCTAATGGTAAAAGCCCCAGTTTGAACGGCCTCACCAATGAGTTCTTCAAATCCTTCAAGCGCGTGTTGGTGACCCTTTGTGCATAGTTTCATAGGAGGCCATGCCTTTTGACATGTTTTTGCATTTTCTTAACAAATGTGTGATATCAAATTAATTCACCAAAAAGACAACAAAAGCATAATAAAAAATTGGATGCCAATTACGATGATGCAAACAGGATACAAGATTTCCACAAAGGTCCTCACTATATGCATTTCTTGCCATCTAAACTCTTGGATCAATGTTGACCAAAACGGTTTCATCAACGGTAGGTCCATCCTTGAGGCTACCATCAATGTTTGGGAGGGCCTTGGCTATCTGTAGCAATCCCAAAACGATATTCTATCACTCAAAATTCATTTTGACAAGGCCTATGATAGACTTGAGTGGGACTTTAGTCTTCGATCCCTAAAAGATTTAGGGTGCAGCTCTAAATCTATAAGGATGATCTATACAGTTTGGGATAACATTGTAGCTTGTATCAATATTAATGGTTAGTTATCCTAGATTGATATACTCGATCGTACAAGGTTGCCCTCTCAGTCCTTTGTTTTTTGTAATTTCCATCGATTGCCTCTGCTGCTTAGTCCACCACTACAACATGATTTGATTGAATCAGGGTCTTTCATTTTCAATACCCATGAAAAAATGCTTATGAGAATGTTCGCAGACAATACAAATGACTTCTTATGGAAAGACTCAAACAATGTCGTTCCCTATTGGCATTGTCTAAATACCTTTTTTGTTGCTTCAAAATCCAAAATAAACCATACAAAACCACGTTCAAGGCCATTCTTGGCCGCCAACTACAATTTCTTATGGACCACGGGTGTGAAGTGATTCCGAGTAGTCAAATGTTTGGTGTTTAGGGCATACCTTTATGCTTTGATATAAGTATGGGCGAGAGGTAGGATTGTCTTGCACGTACGTATATTAAGTTGGTGGGTCATGCCGTGGTGGTCAACATGTTGATCATAACCTTGAAAACATATAATATATCTTGTTGGAGACTGAAAGACACAGAATTGGATAAATTAGCAAGAATTTGCAGAAATTTTCTTTTGATATGGGATCATAATAGAAGAGGTTTTAATCAAGAATAAAATGGAGGTATTGCATAGGTAAAATAGAGAAGGGAGGGCTCCCCAGACATGGAGGACTCAAGAAACAAATTGGTGGCCAAGTCGTTGTTAAAGCATGGAAAAATATGGACACCGCATGGACCAAACTGATTTTTAGAAAAAAAAAAAAAAGCAACATAACTCTTGCAAGTCTTCCAAGGTGGAAGGAGCACGACTTACTCACCTTATTGTTCTTGCCTTTTTTTTGTTATCCCTAAAGGCGCACATTTGGTTTTTCCTCTTTGGAAAATTTGGAACAAGATGAAAGCTTACCTCAAGGTCAACGATGAGTGGAATTGGGCTGCCGGTATTAGGCAATAGAATTCAATTGGTTCCTAATCAAGGGTTTTTGAGTTATCGACTTCGACAAACTTCAAAGCAGAGAAAATATGGAAGAAATGGTTTCACTTGTGGAAGATTTTTTGGAACCATGAGCTAGTGAGAATGCAAATGTATGAGTGAGAAGCACAACAACATAGACACACATACACACACATGCACACATGGCAAGACAAAGATATGGAGCAAAAGAATGTTTGATTAGCCTTAAGTATGATTACAATGTCTTTTCCTCACTTCATTTCCCCAAAAAATGTCATGCAAAAATGAGCTCTCTAGCTTGTTTTTAGTTTTCCACTAGCTTTGGCTATGTCCAGACCTAGTGTCTGGCATAGTTAGAAATTAAGTTTCTATGCCTATTTGGGAGGCTCAAATGAACGTAGAAAAATATGAAATTTGGTACATAGGTACTTCTAGTACTCCTCAAGCTTGAGGACTACTCAACTGAAAAAAAATGGATTTGGGATTATCAAAAATGGAATTGTCAATGATGTATAATGATCAAAATCATTGTTTTACAAGAGGTAGGAATTTCAAAAATTCACTAGGCCTAGTTGCTTGATCTTCTTTGAACACCTTGTTTGCACATTCCTGCTTGGCTTTCACTCTATCTTGAGTCTCTTTGAGTGGTCTATCTCATGCTCTCTTGTCTCATCACACTACCTGAACCTCCTTGGCTACTATCAACACCTCTCCCCCCTTGTGTCTGTGGTCCCTCACAGACCTTTGTAATGTGGGGTGTGCAATGCAGTATTTAGTGACATCTGTAGCCAAACGATGTTTATGGAGTCAGAGGCCTCTTCATAGATATTTCATTAAAGCATCCCAATTGATTGGACTTGGTACATGGGATGTGGAATATGTAGTTGTTCTGTATGGAGGGCCTATTCTATAGCAAGTAATTATAACAAGTGTGTGGGTCTAGGAGTAAATATCTCTAAGTGATATTCTTAGAACCTTATAGAGAACATCTCCTCAAATTTTTGCTTACAACAAGTAGGTAAATTTTTATGCGAGAGTCCCAAGCAAAAATTTTGTTGATAGAGGAGATTTCTCTCATATCATATACCAAGTTAAAGTTACCTTGATTGAAACTGAGAGCAAAAATTCATGAGGCCTTAATTTTCCTCAAGGTTTTAAATACCACCTTAATTAACTAAAAAATCTCCATACACATTTTAGTGACAATGTCAAACACATTTTTGAAGGGGGAGGACTAGTGGCATATGGTTATTATCATGTATGCCACCATGGGAGGTCCTTTGGGTGGAACAAAGTAAGGATAATTGATCCAATTGGAGAAGTCGTTAGTTCTCTTCTTCTTGACTCGAAATTAAGCACATAGCACTTGACATGGTAGAGGGCAATAACATGGATTATATTTAATATATGAGGGTGCATTAGACCACATTTGCATCATTTTGGGATAGGTAGATAGTAACCATGCATGACAGTTAGGTTGATATATAGTACCTTATCTTGTAGATTCATGCACATCTTCATGTTTACATATTTAGGTAGTGATGTGTGTGAACACACTAGGACCACTCGAGCACTTTTTTCCCTCTTTAGGAGGTCTTTTTTCCTTGGCTTTTATATACACCTATAGCCCTAATGGGTTACTGATCTTTGTACATTCTAGTGGTAATACATTCAATATTATGTGTTGTGCACCAAGCTTCCCCTTCTTCCTTGTGCTGTTTGCATGCTTTTGCAGATGTCTAACTCCAAAAATTGGTTTCAGAGTAGGTCACCACTTCATCTAGGGCATCATTGACACTCCTCTGGTGAGAGTCACATTATCGCACAAAATTTGGTGTGCATACTCAAGGTGATTAGGAGATTAAAATGGCTTCACTCTATGGTGCCAAAATCGCGATCTTAGCTCATTTCGGCCTCTGCATGCATTATCGTAGTGCTTGGGCAAGCTATTTTGTTTTTCTCTACCAAAGATATAGACAAGATTCAATTTTCTAGTATAAGCATTTCGAAGTCTGCTATAGGTTTAACAGAACTTGATGGGGTAGTTTTGTTCAACTTTTTGAGATACAATCAATTTTTTGCATCAGGGTATGTTAGTGAGGGGCCATGGCTAAAAGTAGTGATGCATTCCATATGTTAGCTGTTGAGGATAAGTACAAATTACCCATTATGGGCTTATATGATACATCATGTATTGATTGCAAAAGGACTGTGGAATATTGTGTAGGGTATTGAAAAACTTCCTATTACACTTACAAATACAGGTACTGAAGCTGATACAGATGGTGTCAAAGATGGTGATATTCTACTGATTCCTATTCCAGCTACGGTTCCTATTGCACCTACTATAGAGCAAATTCATTGGGATGGCAAAGATGCTCAGGCACATGCATTGATAGCCTTGTCTATCAAACGTGCCATTATTCCTCACATTTGCTCTTGTAGAATAGCTAAGGATGCTTGGGATACACTTATAACATTGTACCAGACTAGGGATGAGGCTTAATTTGCTTACCTTCAAATAGGGTTGGAAATTGAGCACATGAATGAAGGTGATTCTACGGACAATTTCCTGAAGAAGATCAAGGATTTGAAGGAATAATTGATCTCTGCTGATGAAGTCCTTCCTAATAGCTCATTGGTGCAAACTATTCTGAATGGTCTTCTCAACTCATATTAGAGTTTTGTTTCTACTCTTCGTTTGATAATGCCTTAAAATTTGAAGGGTTAGTTTTTGTTCTACTGCAAGAAGATCAGTCTAGGCAGAACATGTCTATTATGTGTGTTGTAGATCAAGATTTCCTGGCTAGTTAGAAGGGCAAAGGTAAATGGAGCTCATCTAATAGTAAGCACAAATATGCAAATGTTGCACATTCGAATAAGGAAGACAAAGATGAGAAGAAATCAGAAAAGTAGAAATTGTTTTGCAAATACTCCAAAGGAAATGATCGTGTCATTAAGAGCTGTCCAAAACTGAATGCAACAGAGGCAAAGAAAAAAGAGGCTAGAATGGTTGTTGTAGAGGACCCTACACTCAAAGAGAGTCTACTAGTCTTGTGCATACTACTGTTTGCAGTTTTGACCCACCTTCTCATGAGTAGTGTATGTCTGCAGTAGACTCGGATGTTTGGTACTTTGATAGTGGGGCAACCAAACATATTACCTCGTAGCTCAGTTTCTTCACTTCACTTGAGCCTGCCCCTACAGGGAATACTATCACATGCACCAACAATGCCTCTTATCCTATCATGGGAGTTGGTAAGATCATTCTAACTACTATTGATGGTAGTTCTTTAACATTGTTAGATGCTCTATTTGTGCCAAGGATCAAGAAAAATCTGTTATCAGATTTTGCACTAGCCAAGATTGGCTTGGTTGTGAAGTTTGTTTATACATATGTACAGTTCATGATATGTCAAATGGAGTCATGATTATAGCTTATGGCATTTTATGTCATGGATTGTATAAGCTCATAGACTATGAAAGATCTTTGAATGATTCCGCATGTGCAGTACATGATTCTCAAGCTATGTCAGATGCAAAGCTTTGGCATGCATGCTTTGGTCATTTGAATTTTGGTAGTTTGCTAGGCCTACAAAAATCTAAAATGGTGTCCTCTTTGCCCAAACTTGAGGCACCCAAAAAACATGCCTCTCTGTTGGAGGAGATGGTGGACACTTTCTGGAAATGAGATGGTGCTTCAAGCTTGTGCTTCACACCAAACAATATTAGTTGAAGAATGCAAAATAGACTTGGTGAGCCTTCCAAGAAGCATAAATAATCTCCCTAGTACTTTGGAGTATGATCCTCAAATCATTCGATCAAAACAAATGAGAAGGAATTTCAACTATGAACCAAAACTTGCTATTTTGGTCACCACACTTGCTCAAAGAAATGAACAGTACTCCCTCTCTGCTAGTAATTGAGTAAAATGCTTTTGTGCATATCTAAATAACTAGGATAGCTAATGTTTGCAAGTAATTTCACTCAAAATTATAGACTATACTCAAAGAATGATGCTTAGCAAGTTAAAGGTGTATCCTGACATTTATGGGCTTCAACAATATGCACTCCAGTGAGTAGAGTTTTGAAGATATCTCAAGATTGACTAAGGTAATGATAATGAAACTTTATGGCGAGAGAATCGACAGTATGCTAAATCTATACCACTTTAAATCACATCAAATGATCAAGTATGCACTGAAAACCAAGTCTAAGAAGTTCATTGTTCCGAGCTGAACATGAGAAAGATGAGAGAGTGAGATATGATCAATATGTATATATTAATGCACATAGATTACAATGCCATTTGCAATGAATGATTGCACAATGAGAGAGAATATATGGGAGCTATGATGTGAGCTCACTATGCCACTTGAAAACCTCTAAAATCTCAACAATCTTGGGCTGCTACATGTGTCTTTTGAGGTCCTATTTTTATAGCTAAAGTTGGAGTTTTTTTTTTTAATTTGAAATTCAAACTTCTACCAAAAAGGTGTCAGTAGATTATAGGATCTCAATCTTTAGCTAAATCACCAACAGATTTCTGAAAAGATTCTTCCTAACAGCTCGTGATTAGAAGTGATTCCTTCTATGCACTTTTAGAATGAGTAAAGAGAAACATTAACAAGAGGTTGTTCATGTGCTAACACATGAATATGCATATCATCCTTTGGATTAATGATCAAGCATTTAGGCTTCGAGTAGATTACACCAAGAGCTCACCCTCAAGCCTAGTATGCTTGGTCTTCACTCTTCTTTAATCTCTTGCAATACAATTATCATCTTGAACATGTTCATCTTGGTTCCATCAAAAGATTTTGTTAGCATATCTGCAAATTGCAAATTGGTTGATAGATAGAACAATTGTATGTCCTTGCTAAGTAGCTTCTCTCTCACATAATGATAATGAACTTCAATGTGCTTAGTCCTTGCATGATACACATGATTAGCCGCCAAACAAAGTGAGCTAGTGTTATCTCCAAAGATCATTGGAGTGTAGGTATGTATCCCCAATTTTGAGTAGAGTAGCTTTAACCACATTGCTTCTTGTGTTGCATTTGCTAGGCCTCTATATTCAGCTTTAGTTGATGATAATGCTACACTTGGTTGTTTCTTTGATGACCATGAAATCAACTTTGAACTTACAAAAGATAAGTAGCTAGAAGTGCTCCTCCTATCATCTTTTGAGCCAGCCAAATCTACATCAGAATATAGCTTGATATCCAAGTCAGATGTGAATGGATAGAATAGCCCTTCTTTTACGGTACCCTTTAGATACTTCAAGATCCTCTTGACAGCTTCCATGTGAGGTTTTCTTGGTGTATGCATAAATTGACTAAATTTACTTACTTCATAGCATATGTCCACTCTTGTTAGGGTTGCATAATTGAGACTCCTAAGAAGCCTTTGATAATCTTTAATATCTTCAAGTAGTTCTCCCGCATGAGAACTAAGTGCGTGACTCAATTCCATAGGTGTACCTGCAATTTTTGCATTCTCCATCTTGAACTTAACAAGCATATCATGAATGTACTTTCTTTGGGTAATGAAAACACCAAATTTTGAATACACAATCTCTAAGGCAAGAAAAAGCAATCCAAGATCATTGATCTTGAGTTCTTCGTTCATGTGAGGTTTGATCTTCTGATGCCATTGGAATCATCGCTTGTAATGATAATGTCATCCACATAAACACATAGGTAGATAATCTCTGAACTAGTCTTCTTAACAAATAATGAAGAATATGCTTTGCTTAGAAGAAAACCTTGGTCCTGCAAATATGCGACAAGACTATGGTTCCAAGCTTTAGGAGCTTGCTTTAATCCATACAATGCCTTCTTCAATTTACATTCAAAATCAGGTTTGCCCTTGTCTTCATATGCAGGTGGTTGAGCCATGTAGACCTCTTCATAGATCGATCCATTAAGGAATGCATTTTTAACATCTAATTGGTATTGGTTCCAATACTTTGAAGCAGCAATACTTTCTAAAACTTTGATTGTTGGCATCTTAGCCACAAGTGAGAAGGTCACCTCATAATCCACTCCATGGGTTTGAGAAAATCCCTTTGCTACTAGCCTTGCTTTATACCTGTTGATTGAACCATTTGAATTCTTCTTTACTTTGTAAATCCATCTGGATCCTATTACCTTCATGCATGGTTTCTTGGGAACCAAATCTCAAATGTTGTTCTCTTGAAGTGCTTCAATTTCTTCTTGCATTGCTTCTCTCCATTCTTCCTTCTTATTGGCTTCTTCAAATGAAGTAGAATCTTCTGACATAGAATCTTTAGCCATGTATATAGAATGCTTGGTGACTAGTGATGTGTCATAGCCATACCTTATGGGTTTCTTGCTCTCCCTTTGAGATCTTCTAAGTGCTTGATTGGATGACTCTGGAATGTCTTTCAATTGTTTGAATTTTGTTTTACCCTTGGACTTCCAAGCTTTGAAATCAACCTGTTTTTCATCTCCTGAGTTGACATCGTCTGATATTTGTGGTTCTTCTTGATTTAGAGTTGGAAAATCATTTTCGAAGTCATAGGGTAGCTTTATTTTTGTGCAATCATCTTCAAACTAGGAGTTATTTTCAACAAACACCACATCCCACTAATTGTAAATCCTTTATTAGTGGGATTATACAACCTATATCCTTTTTTAGTTTGATCATAGCCAATGAATATACAACTTTGAGCCTTTTGATCAAGCTTTCCTCTAATCTATGAGGGTATATGTGCATAAGCAATGCACCCAGAGATTTTAGAATGATCTAGGGAAGGCCTCCTGCCATTCCATGCCTCATAAGGTGTCACTCCATCCACGGACTTGGATGGAAGCCTATTAATTAGGTATGTGGCTATGGAATAGTCTCATTTGGAGGTTTCTTTTCATTCAACATTGATGTTGCAACCTCTAATATTATTCTATTTCTTCTCTCTACGACTCCATTCTGTTCAGGAGTGTATCTTGTTGTAATCCCTCTCTTTATGCCTCTGCCTTAGAAGAATGCTTCAAAATCATGTGAGAAATACTCACCACCTCCATCAGATCTGAGCCTCTTCAAGCTTCTACCTGTTTGATTCTGAACCAATGCCAAATACTTCTTCAAACAAGTGAAGAATTCATCTTTATGCTTCATAAAGTAAAGTATTATCCATGTACTATAGTCATCTATGAATGAAACATAATACCTTGACCTTGAGATTGATGGCTCTCTGCTAGGACCCCACACATCTATGTGTACAAGCTCCAAGTTTTCTTCATACATGTATCCTGTTCTGTTGAATGGTTGACTGTGTGATTTGCCGAATTGGCATGCTCCACATTTATAAATCATGTGTTTTTATTTGGAATGCCAAGCACACTCTCATCCCTGTATATTTGCTTTAGTTTCCTTTCACCTATATGACCTAGTCTCTCTGCCATATCTCCAATTAAAATACGGTTTGATCTTTGTAATTGAAGAGAGCAATATTCCTTGTATCTTCAACTTGAAATGTAAAAAGTCTACCAGATCTCTCACCTTTTGCAATCCTCTTGAAGCCTTTTTGAGGGTCCTCCACATATGCTCCACACCTTGTGAATGTTGCCTATTAGCCCTTTTCAACAATCTGCCCAACATTGATTAGGTTTTTTGTTATTGTTGGCACATAATATACTTTGCTTAAGAGGTTCATGTTACAATCAAATGCTTTAACATTTCCAATATTCTTAAGAGAGTGCCTGGTGTCATCACTTGTCTCGACTTCATGCTTCCCTTTAGGTTCTTGAAGATCATATAACAATGCTACATTTCTAGCCACATGATTGGAACAACTAGAATCAATGTAGAATAGGTACTCATCATCTTTAGGTTGCTTGGATTTCATGTTTATGAGTAGTAGGCAATCCTTTTGATCATCTGCATGGTTGTAGTCTCTTCTACCTCTGAAACCTCCTTGATGGTTGTTGTTGTAGCCTTGGTTCTAATTGTAATGATAGTTGTTTACTCCATTATTGAACTTGCCTCTAGATTGTGCATAGCCTCCTATATGGAAGCCTCTTCCTCTTTGATTCTTTGTGTACTTGAAACACTCATCTATGGTATGATTGTTCAAGCCATGAATGTTGCAAGGTGAAGACTTGTATGGTCTCCCCTGCCTTGCTTTCCTCCTTTTCCCTTTCCTCTAGTACCTCTTCCTCTACCTGTGAAATTTACTTGAGAGGTACTTGCATCTTCTTCATTCCTTTTACCCTTGCCTTTATCTTTACTCTTATTTTTGTCTAAGTAAAGGGCAGAAGATTGATTACCTATAGAATTATCTCCATTCGTGTTGAGCTTTGTCTCATGTAAGAAGAGTTGTCCCATCAATGTGCTGAGGTCAGGTATCTGCATGCCCATATATAGGTCCATTGTTGTGGTAAAGGACTCCCATTTGTCATCAGCCTTGATGCCATTTATGATTTGCCTTACTATCTATTCCTCTTCTATTTCTTCTACTATACTCCTAAGTTGATCAGCTACATCCTTCATCTTTGTCACATAGTCAACTACACTTTGCTTTGGTTGCTTCTTCAAGGTTGTGAATTCCATCCAAAGTTGGTTTTTCCTAGCCCTTGTATTTGATGAGAACTATGAAGAGAGTACTTCCCAAGTCTCTTGGGAGGTCTTGCAATTCCTAATATGAGGTAATAAGAAATCAGATATTGAGGTAAGTATATAAGACTTGGCGAGAAAATCCTTTGCACACCATGTAGGTAGTCTTTCTTTCTCCTTTCTTGTAGGTTGATGTTTGCTTCTCCATGTTGGCATTTCTTCATCTGTAGAGATGTATCCATACAAGCTTCTTCCTTGGAGGTAATCCTTTATCCTTATGGACCATGCTGGATAATTGGCCCTCTCCAGTAATCAATGAATGATGGAAATCCATCTCCCATTTTACCTTGATGTTGCCTTGATACCACTGTTGGAGGAGATGGCAGACAGTTTCTAGAAATGAGATGGTGCTGCAAACTCTTGCTTTAGACCAGCCAATACTGGGTTGAAGAGTGCAAAGTAGACTTGGAGAGCCTTCTAGGAAGGACGAATAATCACCCTAGTACTTTGGAGTATGATACTAAAATCATTGGATCAAAATAGATGAGTAGGAATTTCAACTATGAACCAAAACTTGTTATTTTGGTCACCACACCTCCTGAAAGAAATGAGTAGTACTCCCTCTATGCTAGCAACTGAGTAAAATGCTTTTGGGCATATCTAATTAACTAGGATAGCTAATGTTTGCAAGTAATTTCGCTTAAAATGATAGACTATACTTAGAGAATGATGCTTAGCAAGTTAAAGGTGTATCCCAACATTTACACATAGTATGCAAACCAACGAGCAGAGTGTTGAAGATATCTGGAGATTGACTAATGCAATGATAATGAAACTTTAAATGACAGAATAGACAATATGCTGAATCTTTACCACTTTAAAGTACATCAATGATGTAGTATGCACTGAGGACCAAGTCTGAGAAGTTCACTATTCTGAGTTGAACATGACAGAGACGAGAGAGTGAGATATGATCAACATGTATATATTAATGCATATAAATTGCAATGCCATTGGCAATGAGTGATTGCAAAATGAGAGAGAAATATTAGAGATATAATGTGAGCTCAATATGCCACTTGAAAACCTCTAAAATCTCTACAATCATGGGCTGCTACATGCGACTTTTGAAGTCCTATATTTGTAGCTGAAGTTGGAGGTTTTTTTGAATTTGAAATTCAAACTTCTACCAAAAACGTATCACTAGATTTTAGGATCTCAATTTTAGCTAGCTCACCAATTGATTCTTGAAAAGATTCTTCTTGGGCATTCAAATTATGCAAGTTGATGGTGGAATAGCTTTGTGTGAAACAAATTATATTGAAATATTATTATATTGTTTTGGCCTTGAGGACTATAAGCCTATTGCCACTCCTATGGAGACAGGATTATGATTGAGTCATGATGATGTTGGAGATGCATTCGACGTAATTCTCTATCAGCATGCTCTTGGATGCTTGATTTACGTATGCATTACTCGAGTAGATATTCAGTTTGCTCTCTCATAGATGAGAAGGTTTATGCATTGCCCAGGTGTCAAGCATTGGCATGTAGTTAAGCGCATCTTTCACTACTTGAGTGGTATTCAACCACTTGGATTGTTTTCTCCCAAGGGGGGATCACTACCACTAGATTTGCAAACTTTTTCTAATAGGGACTATGTTGGTTGCTATGACACTCATGTGTCTACTAGTGGCTTCTGCTTCATGCTTGGTAGCTCATGTATATCTTGGTTGAGCAAGAAGTAGCCTACTATGGCCACTTCCGGTTGTGAGGCTGAGTATAGGGCAGCTTTCACAACGACTATTGACTGTGTGTGGCTCATATGCCTTATGGGAGTTGCAAGGAACCTTGTGTTCCATGCTTGCACTAAGCACAGTAGGTGCATTATCATTATGTCATGGAGAGGTTCTCTGCTGAAGAGATCAACTTCGCATATGTGCCCACGCATGAGAACATTGCAGACCTTTTCATGAAAGCTCTACCTAGGGAGACGTTTGAAGCTTTCCGCAAAGCTCTGGGCTTACTTCATTTCTATGGATTGATTCCACATAGTTTGGCACTTCCTTATACATGAGTGCCAGCTCCTTGTTCACCGTATCACTCCTAGGGGGGATTTATAGATATATTTAGGTAGTGATGTGTGTGAACACACTAGGACCACTGCGACACTTTTTCCTTTAGGAGGTGTTAAATGTCGCTTGCTGTCAGAAGCGCGTTTAAACATCTATTTGGGTTCTTGGGAGTGGAAGGGGTCTATTAAACAGAGGCCCTATGCTTGATTTTCCCCAAAATAACCACTTCATACACAGCAATATACTAATGTTCAAGAACTCTATCAAGAATCTGTTTACGCTTCGTAATCTTACTATCTGTAATCGGACTCTTCCAAAGCTTACCAAACACACTCCAGTTAATGCTCTCTCAGCGTACAGCGTAGGCAATATTCAGTACCGTAATACAAGATTACTTTTGTCTAGCTTAAAGAACTGATCCAACACAAACTACCGTACACAATAGAGTCAATAACAATAACTCAATCTGTACCGTGCAGGTGTGGATAATCCACCAGAACAGAAGACGCAGGATGATTCAGAATTCTCAACCACACAATACTGAACTATCATTACTGGAGCATGGGCTTCATCAAACAACTTACAGAACATCAACAAAACAGAGAGACACAACAGTACGCAACATTGTCAGAACAATCTCAACAGAACTACACAGAACGATTCGCTCAGAGAGACAGTCTGGCGATCTTCTGGTCGTCTATGTAAATCACAAGCCCAACAGGTATCGATAAACAAACAAGACAGCGACGAGAATAGAATACTCAGAATTACTCAACGCACACCACAGCAATGTTACAGATCAATCACCGAGACAGACAGTCTGGTGATCCCACTGATCATCACGCGTCTCTTTTTCATTGATTTATAAAGATTACAAACATCTTTGTAACAACCTTTCGTTCGTGCGGAATATGAAAAAATTCAGTCTTTAGAATTGCCAATCCGGTGGCCGACTAACACTGGCACGCACGGTGGACTCGAACCTGCAGGTATACAGAAAATCCTATGGTTCATCAACTATACCTTCTAAATACATTGATCTTGCTAATCTAAAAGTCCGGGCAATTTTCTTCTTTAATGATTCTATCATCTGCTTCAAAATGCCTGGTTCTACAAGCTGGGCATATGTGCGTACTGAACTTAAGGAAATGACTTGGGACCTCAAAACTTCTGCTTGAGTCTGTAGAAAAGCTTCCTGTAAATAGAATTCATTCGAAAGAGCTGCATCCCTAGTGACCTTCATGTCGGCAATTTGTTTATCAATGTTGGATAATCTTTCTTTCTGTGTATCCAGTTGATATTCTCTTCTTTCTATCTCCTGATTCTAAAATTGGATTGTCTTGTAATAGGCGTCGTGCTCTCGACGGGTACTTGCGATCTCTTTCTGTAATTGTGCTTCCCCGATCAATTTGCGTTTAAGAATACTGTTTACTTCAAATATATCAGACTTGTTTCTATGGAGTTCTTCATTAGTCTTTTTAAGAAAATCTGCCATCTCTTGTCCTTTCTGTACTGCTTCATTTAGCTGTTGTCTGGTTTCTTCTAACAGATTGCCTAGAGCTATTTGTGCATCTTCTTTATCTTGGGCTATTTGTTTCAGCTGTGTGATTTTGGCATCTACAACAGTTAACAAGTCATCTTTTTCTTTAACCTCAGCTAGTGCAATATCTCCTTGATTGATTATAGTATCCTGTTCTGCAAGTCTGGCCTGGAGCTGAGTAATCTGGTAGTGCAACTGATGATTTTCTGTTTTGACCGCATCTATCTCTTCCTGTAGAGGAGTGATGTCTGCTTCCAGGACATCAACCTTATGTTGTAATTCATCCCGGATGTTATCAGTGACTTCTTTCATCTGTACTAGTAATTGTTGTGATAGCTGAATCAACAATTGACCCATGGTTGCAAGCTCAGAAATCATGGGAATCGAAGGAAGCGAAAGATGAGGACGAGGTTGAGATGAAGATGCTGTGAGGACCTGATGGGAATTGGGTGGAGAATAATTTGGTGACGAGGATGATGAAGCGGTAGGTTCCTCAGTGACAATGGGTGGAACAGGGATGGTGGGCTTAATTGGAGGTTCGGGTGGATGAGTAAGAAGAATAGTAGTTGTGTCGATTACCTTTTCGGTGGTTGGTTGCGTAGTGTCATCAGGGTCGATAGCTGTAGACTCCACTGCTCTAAGCAGTTCTTCAAAAATTTCTTTAATTATAGGTTGTTCATCGTGTTGCTTTTCCTGTTAAGATTGTTGCTGAGATTGTTCTTTAGTAGAATTATCTGCAGAGTTGTTGGTATCCTCATGCTCTTGGGTCTTCTCTGAAGAAGACTGCGCTGATGAATCATGATGAATTGATGTTGTGGTGTCGTGGAAAGTCTCATCTTCATTCCCTTCCTCTTCATTATTATCTGCTTTATCATTTGCAGCTGAACCCTGTACTTCACTGTCAGATGAACTTATTCTAATTCTTTTGCGGCGGAGGAGGTGAAAAATCTCTTCGTCATCCTCTTCATCATCTTCTAAAATCTGTGCAGATTCTTCATGGTGAAGAACCGGTCCTCGGGGTGGTGGTTGTGCTACTTGGATAGTTGGAAACAGAAAAGAGATGATATGCGGTAATCTCGATCATGGCATATCTCCCTTATTGACCTGTTTAATGATCGAAACGCATTCTCTATGAATGCGGCAGAAGAAGTATGAGGCAAAGTTTACAGGTTCTTTGGCAGCTAGATCTATGGCGGAGTAAAAGGGTCAAGATATTCCATATGTGCGCTTTTGCAGGTTCAAGATGGCAACTAAAAATTGTAATGCTGATCGTTCGGGCTCGGGGCGACAAAGGATAGCGTATTCGTTGGAAGAGTGCATAGGGAATAATTGGTTCATTGTGGCTAACGGCAGATTAGGGCCATTCTCCCGACCTTGCGGCGAGAGCCGAAATGCATCAGCAAAGGTTTGGAGGGTTATTACGATACGAGAGGGCAGGGAAGTGATAGGCCAACTCTGCTCCGTAGCAGGTGTGGCAGCGATGGTGGCGATGATTTGTGCGTAGAAAGGGTGGCAATCCACTGAATGCCAAGGCAATTCAGCGAAATTGACCAACCCACGGATGCGCAGGAACTCACCTACATCAGTAGGGAGTCCATCACGAAACGCAGCAAAGTTTGCTAATGCTTCCATGGCGCGAAGACGAATAGCAGGCACAAGAACGCAATCGCACAAGATATACAAATAACACAAACACACAGATCACACAGACACAATAGCGATTAACAGCGAAACGAAAAAGGTTAAGTAGATGCTTTGCAGCGGGAAGCAATCGAAATTACTAATCATCGCGCGACGTTGAGATGATAACCTCATAACTTCGGTGTGCATGCATGAGCAGAATCGATAATGTAGGGCGGTTGTTGATCATAATTAGGTAGCAAAACAATGATATTTACAGACTTATTTCATTAAGCACGCAAAAACAAAAAAGAAAATAAATAACATGAAAAAACGTCGAACACGTCAGCGAGAGTCAGATGTTTGATGATACGGCTGCAACTTTGAACCATTGATGACTTTTGGAAGAGGAATTTTGGTCAAAGTAGTCAACCGAAAAGTAGCTGGACCTACTTGTTCAGTAATCTGGTAGGGACCGAACCATCGTAACTTGAATTTTCCAGCCGAGTGATTTGATTTTGCATTATAAAATAACACAAGCTGTCCTACTGTAAAAACTGGAGTTTTAAGATACCGGTCATGAGTACGAGCTTGTCTTAGTTGCACTTCCTGAATAGTCAGAAAACTTTCCCAGCGATGCTCATCTAGTTCTCTGAGTGTGTCCAACTGAAATGGCAAGGACTCTTCCGGTAACAACTTCTGAGTGATGGCCACAAGTAAACTAGGAATAAAAACTTCCATTGGAGCTATGGCTTCCAGTCTGTAAGCCAATTTGAAAGGGGTTAGTCCTGTTGCTACCTTGTATGAAGTCCGGTATGCCCATAATACTGCAGGTAACAGTTGATCCCATCTTTCCGGTGATTCCAGAATCAGTTTACGAAGCATATTCAACAAAGTCTTGTTTGTACTTTCAGCTAAGCCATTTGTACGAGGATAATACGATGAACTGAACTTATGCATAATCTGAAAAGAATGTGTGAGTACTTTCATTAAATTGTTAACAAAATGCGTGCCTAGATCTGTCACAAGCTCTAGAGGTAAGCCAAAACGCGGGAAAACATCCTTCATTAGACACTTTGCTACCGAAACAGTTGTGGCGGACCGTAAAGCCCAAGCTTCTGCCCATCTGGTAGCATAGTCTGTACATGTTAGAATATAGAGATTATTACTGAGTATTGCTGGAGGTGTAATAGGTCCAATAAAATCAAGAACCCACTTCTGGAAAGGTTCTAGAGGTAAGACAGGTTGTAGAGGGAAAAAATGGCATTGTAACGGCTGTCCAGACCTTTGACAATTATCACATTGTTTGACAAACTGAGATACATCCCTGTACATAGTAGGCCACCATAGTCCGCTTTGCAAAATTTTTCGGTACGTTAAATCTGCTGCAATATGCCCACCGGAAGGTATTGAATGTGCCAAGGCTATAACTGAGTTTACTTCATGTGGAGGAATACAACGAAGTAAAACTCCAGTGTGATCCACATAATACAACTCTCCAACAATCAACCAAAATTTGCGACTGTAAACTGCAATTTTCTTTCGCATTGTAGGAGAAATTTGAGCAGGAAGACATCCATCAATAAGAAAAGTTAATATCTGATCATAATATGTAGATGGCCTAGGGGGTTCTGCAGATTCATCATTAGTTGGTTCAGTAACATAAATCGCGGGTGTGGTGTCATCTACACCGACCGGAGCTTCATCGGAATCTAAGCGAGAAAGGAAATCTGCTAATGCATGTGAACTGCCGGGCCGATGAATTACTTCGTAATCAAACTCTTGTAAAAGTAGAACCCAACGCGCTAATCGACCACATAAATGCTGTTGCCATACCAGATAGACAAGTGCAGCATGATCTACATGAAAAGTAAATTTGCGGCCAAGTAAATAGTGCCTGAATTTCTTTACAGAATACACTAAACCTAGACATTCTCTTTCAGTTATAGAGTAATTCTTTTCAGCAGGAGCAAGCCTTCTACTTGCATAGTAAACAAGCCAGAACCACTTATCAGTTTGTTGCATTAAGACACTCCCAATGGCGATATCTGATGCGTCAACAAAAACATGAAATGGACATTCCCAATCAGGAGGTTGTAGAATTGGAACCTGCGTTAATAAGCTTTTGAGATGATCAAATGCTGTTTGACATTCCTGAGTCCAAACAAACTGTCGAGGAGTACTGGTTATTAATTTATTGAGAGGTATTGCCAAATGAGCGAGCCACCGTAAATGTCGACCATGCCACCTGACTTGACCCATGAATGGCATGACTTCTTTCAGCGTAGTAGGCACATGTGCTTCTAACACAACTGCAATTTTATCTGGATCGACTTGTATGCCTTGTGCAGACACAATATGGCCGAGCAGCTTACCACATGAAACCGCAAACACATACTTGTTTGGGTTCAGGCAGAGTCTGTATTCGCGACACTTCTCAAAGCAACACCGTAAATGATACAGGTGTGCTACCATCTTACCAAATAAAGAGAAATCATCTAGATATACTTGCATGAAAGAAGTAAGATAGGGGGAGAAGATTTCCTGCATACATCGTTGAAAAGTACTAGGAGCATTTCTTAATCCAAACCACATAACTGTACAAGCAAAAACATCCCAATTGGTAATGAACGCTGTTTTTGGTATATCTTCCTCAGCCATTCTCACCTGATTATACCCACTATATCCATCTAGAAATGAATACATTTCGTGCCCAGCCACTCTATCCAGCATTGTATCAAGAAATGGAAGAGGAAACGGATCTGGCACCGTAGCTGCATTCAGTTTCCGGTAATCCACACATATGTGTAGCTACTTATTCTTCCTAGGGACGATAACAATGGGTGATATCCACTCAGCATGTTCTATTGGAACAATGAATCCAACTTTTAATAACCTATCAAGCTCTACCTTTACCTGTGCTGCGTAGTTAGGATTCATCCGGTAGCAGGGTTGTTTAATTGGTTTTGCTTCCGGTTTAAGTACAACTCGATGCTGATATATGCGAGGATCCAGACCCTTCATGTCACAGTAATCCCATGCAAAAACATCAGCGAACTCACGAAGTAACTGGATCAGATCTGCTTGAAATACTTCAGACAATCCTTCCTTTATTTTGACAGGTCGTGGATTAACTTCATCCCCTAAATTATATGTGATCAACTGATCTTCTAGAACATAGAATTGATGAGGTTTTTCTGAATCATCGACTGATTGTAAAAGTTGTTGTATAGCAGTTTCATCCTTAGCAGTAATATTTTCTGTTTCTACTTCTTCGGTCATAGGCATCACCGTACAAACTGCCGGATTCCAGTGATCTACAACAGATTGTAAATCAACAGTCCCTAAGGAAATTAAATCTATGTTATTCTTCAAAAATTCTTCTTCTTCGTCATCGGATAAACCATCTAGCATGTGAACTCATTCTGCCACATAAGGTCTAGCGTGTAGTTCACAGGGCTGAATAGCATCTAATTTTACAACATATTTTTGGTTATTGTCTTTGAAAGTGAGTTCCTGTGCGGACCAATCCTGTATAACCTTAGCTTGTTTCAACCAAGGATGGCCAAAAAGAAGGTTATAATCAAGACTAGACTCCGGTAGTTCTAGAACTACAAAATTCATCTTAAAAGTGGTTCCCTGCAAAGTGATTGGCACATTCCGTACGAGTCCTACTGGATGGACTCTGGATTGGTCGACCATTCTAACAAAAAATTGCACAGGTTCAATTTCGGTCCATCCTAACTTTTTACAAAGTGCTGCAGTAGCTATGTTTACACCGGACCCACCATCAATTAATACTTGAGTAATTTTATGATTTTTGTACCATAGTGTAATTAAAGGAACCGAGTGATCCACCGTAGAGTCAGTTTCTGGTTGTACTGTTGCCGTTGCTGGAATGTAGGCAGACTCAGGACTGAACTGTTGCTGAAACTGTTGCCGAACTCCTGGTACTAATGCAAGTAACTGGCCAAGAGGGAGAGTAATGGATGCTTTAGATAAAATTTCCCATGCTTGATCTGCTTGATTTGTACTTTTCACCGATTTTGAAGATGATGCGTTGGTTACTGGGATTGACTCTTGCTTTTGTGCAGTTTCTTTTGGCAGCGGAACTTGGGTCACCGGAATCGGGTCTGGGAACACTGTAGGTTCCTGGGTGGTCCATTTACTTGCTTTGTCATACATTCTTTGTTGTTCACGGATGCCTGGTTCAAATATCTCAGCTGCTGGTTGTAGTGGCTTGCCGGATCTGGTCTGAAATACTGCAGCTTGTGTTAATATGGGTGTGATATGAACCATATTTGTCATTGGGTTCTGGTGCTCCTTCTTCCTTTGATCATATTCGGCCGCATCTTTACAAAATCTTTGAATGTGTCCTAATTCACCACAAAAATGACAACGAGGAGGTGGCAAAGCATTACCTTCTTGTGGTGGACTTGTCTGCCAGTGGTTTGCATTGTAGTTATTATTTCTCTGTCCTTGATAATTTCGGTAGCCTTGCTGCTGGTTGTTTCTCATTTGAGGAGGTACATAGTGATTGGAAGGCTGCCCTGGTTCTTGTATAATTGCATTTACTGTTGCTGTTCCCTGCACTTTGGCGTTGTATGCACAATTTTCGGTGGAATGTCCGGTCATATTGCAGATAGCGCAAAACAACTTATTAAGGGCACAAGTGGCACTGGTATGCCCTGAATTCTTGCACGTGGTGCAGTACATCTGTCTGGTCGGATATTTTGCAACATTCTTACTCGCTTTTAACCATTCCAGGTCTTCTGTAAATCCTCCTACCTTATTCTCGAGCTGCAAAGCCATTGCAATAACCGCATCTAATGTCATAGCTCCCACACAACGGATGATCATAATCTGTCTGAGCTGCGGAGTTAACCCATTAATAAACCATTGAGTGATGACATCATTCGGCAGGTTTGCATGGGCCGGCGGTAGTTGCCTCAAATGCGTTCGGAATAGGGTGGCATATTCCTGCACAGTCTGGTGCAGTTTCTGTTTGTTGTTCTGTAAATAATCAAAAATTTTTGCCGGATTTTTCTTTAACCGGAATCTCTGCAAAAATGCATGCCTTACTGCTTCATAAGTCACAAAATGATTAAAATCATATTCTGTAAGCCATCTGGCTGCCTCATTAACCAATGTAGACTGGAATACAATAGCTTTGTATGCCGGATCAGGGGGATGATTTAATACTGCATAACTAATTTCAAAAGTACGTACGTGGGCATCAGGATCATCACCAGGAAACACACCGAATTTGGTGTATGTCACTCCTGTTGGAGCCGGTCGGGGTGGAAATGGATGTTGTTGTTGCTGCTGCTGTTGTTGTTGTTGTTGCCCACTCATCGTGCTGGCGGTTGTATTGTTACTATCTTTTGAGTCCCGAGGCTGAATATCTGAATCGTCAGAATTTGTATCGTCAGCCTGTGCACTTTCCGGCTTGATAATATCGTTCAGTATCTTTCGGATTTTAGTTTCGAATAAGCTACCTTCCTCCTTTATATCAAATGTGGGGAAACTTACTCCAAATAGTGGTGACTGGAATGAAGATTCACCAGGAAATGGTAAACCATCACCGAAAAATTGTGAACTCTCGAAAACGGGTACTGAAGTATCACCGAAATTTGTCGTATTTTCACAAGAACAAGGTAATGTTTCACCTTTACTGATTTTGTTGGCGAACACGCTTCTATCCTTAGACAAATTCGAATCTTGACCAGATGGTGTTAGGTTAACTGCATACTGCGTCCTGGTAGATTCTAGAGTGGCTATATCTTCGATAGACTATGCCACAATCGCACCGGAATCTGCCGAAATTGCAGTATGTTCCACCGGAATTCTACCGGAATCGCTACTAGCGTTCTTCACTTTCTTGATAACTGGGTTAAACTTATCTGTGCTTCTTCCTCCTGGAGGCGTCCTTAGCAATTTAGGTATCACCCAGGACTGTTGGTTTCTTCTATGCTTTGGGTATGATTCACCGGAACGAGTAACCAACATATACTACGTTTGCAATACTTTGCATACTATTCTTCCTTACGGTCGATTCACAATCTATGACCACTTTCACAATCAATCAACGAAAATCTGAATGCCACTTTCCCACAATTAGCTGGCAACACTCTTGATGCCACATTCCCACAGACAAATGGCAACAATTTGGTGCCACTTTCCCACAGACGGCACCAGTGTTAAACGTCGCTTGCGGTCAGAAGCGCATTTAAACATCTATTCGGGTTCTTGGGAGTGGAAGGGGTCTGTTAAACAGAGGCCCTATGCTTGATTTTCCCCAAAATAACCACTTCATACACAGCAATATACTAATGTTCAAGAACTCTATCAAGAATCTGTTTACGCTTCCTAATCTTACTATCTGTAATCGGACTCTTCCAAAGCTTACCGAACACACTCCAGTTAATGTTCTCTCAACGTACAACGTAGGCAATATTCAGTATCGTAATACAAGATTACTTTTGTCTAGCTTAAAGAACTGATCCAACACAAACTACCTTACACAACAGAGTCAATAACAGTAACTCAATCTGTACTGTGCAGGTGCGGATAATCCACCAGAACAGAAGACGCAGAATGATTCAGAATTCTCAACCACACAGTACTGAACTGTCATTACTGGAGCATGGGCTTCATCAAACAACTTACAGAACATCAACAAAACAGAGAGACACAACAATATGCAGCATTGTCAAAACAATCTCAACAGAACTACACAGAACGATTCGCTCAAACAGACAGTCTGGCGATCTTCTGGTCGTCTATGTAAATCACAAGCCGAACAGGTATCGATAAACAAACAAGACAGTGATGAGAACAGTATACTCAGAATTACTCTACAAGAAGTATAAATTATGGCATATATTGCAGTTGTGATGTGATGATGAGCCTCCAATGAGAGAGATTCTGAGAATAGACACACTTTAGTACATTCTCTTCAAGATTTTCACGTGATTTGATTTGAACAACTACTTGTTCATCATGTATTTAGCCTTTTTTTCAACCCTTTTTGTGAAGAGAGATGGTGGATGCAATCCAAAGATGAGCTGGTGCTGCCACAACTGGCTTCACACCAGCCAATTAAGACTTTAGAGTTGATTAGTAGACACTTTGAGCTTTCTAATCCACCAAAATATCAGCCAAGTACTTTTGGAACATGTATCCCAAAAGTTTAAGTGAAGACAGACAAGTTGCAAGATGACTAGCTCCCAAAAACTTGCTATTTTTGGACATACACCTGCTGGAAAAAATGAACAGTGCTCTCAACCTAGTAAGGATTAGATAAATTCCTTTTGGGCATAGCAAATAGACTTAGCAAACTTCCGAATACAAGTTAAAACACTTCAAATGATGGACTGAGCACTGAGAACAAGATTCATCAATTTCTGGAACATGCCCACCATTCTCGGGGCTCTGTAGAGATAGATTAGTGAGCCGTAAAATGCATATATCTCCAAAACTGTACATGCACTGACCTTGCAAATTTATATGCCGAAAGTAGGCAATACGAGCTATCCAACGCATGTTAAAACATGGAAAAATGTTGCGTAGAACGCGAGATATGACCTTCGGAAGTTACTGCTCTGAGTGAGTATAGCAGAGAACAAAACAGAGAAGTAGATAATGACAAATGTATAGATTCACATATGATTACAACCACATTGGCAATGAATATTTGCACAATGGGAGTAGAATGATAGAGCTATGGAGTAAGCTCTTCAATCTCTACAAAATGACATGAAGTGGTCACGTACAAGGCTTGCTAATCGTCTCTTCCTTCTTGCTCTTTTTATAGCTATTCTTAGAGGGAGTTTTGAATTCAAATTCAAATGGCTCCACCTAAAAGTGATCCCCAAAGTTAGGAGATATTCCATAAGCTCAGAAATTCGTGGTTTTAGGTAGTTAGACCCACGAATTTGCTTTTACATCATGGATGAGGTAAGCCATCTTTTTCCTTTTTCCTTTTTCAATGACAAGAGATAAAAATGAACTCTTTTACAAGAGGTGTTCACATGACTACACATGTGACTTACAACTGAGCATAATATCAAGCATGTAGGCTTGGGTAAAATGCACCAACACTTTTTAGCCATTCAGGTGCTTCAATTTCAAATGTGTCTTGCTCCTTGTCTCTAGTGCATCCTCCTCATACACAATCTATATCTAAAAAGTCACAAATGCGATCTTGAATCTTATCAGGAAGGAAATGATGCTGATAAAACCTCAAATATATGTATTGAGAAGTAGATTATAGTACATGGAGGTGTTGGAGGACTCCAAGTATATGCAGACTTTTTTCCTTGATTTAAGAAGATGACTATTGATAATTCCACCGAAATATTCCTCTCATATTTAGGTGTACATTTGAGTTTTGAGTTCAAATGTGAGTTTATAATTCTGTCTCTCCTTACATTATCTTTAAATCATGAGTTCCTATCCTCAAAATATCCTTTTACAATGGATGACAATGAGTTTACTTTTTACCTTGGAAGTGGACTAAGAATGAATGTGTCCACATTACATTCTCATGTTCGATGAAATCCAAAGGTTATGGTCAAGAACTTAGGCGTGAGGTATGCATCAACATAGAATATCAATAAAAGTAATTCTATACACATGTAACCTACTTTACATAGAGCAAACTACTATATTAACGTATATCATGTAGCATTAGAAAGTTTTGTTCATTAAATGACATTTTACTAGCATTGAAAAATATTACCATGTTTTAACATGAAGAAACAACAACAAAAATTTACGCCTAATCTTTTAACAAGCTTAAACCCAAGTGGGCTCCACATTAGGGTGATGAGAGGGTGATTGACCTTCTTTGTAATGCCATCTAAACGCTGTAAAAACTTCCCCTGCTTTGTGGGATTTGGGGGGTCCCGTGGGCACTAGTCCTCTTCTCTTGTACTTTTCTTTATTTAATTCACGTCCGGGAGAGTAGGCTAATGCCGAACTTCCTTTATTTAAAAAAATATTGATTACTTCTGCACTTAAGAAAGAGATAATTAAAGTATTGCGATCTTCACCGAATTCACTGAGTTAAATAATTACAAAAACATAACAGCTAATTTTAATGAACCAACAAAAATACAGAAAAACTAAGAGACTAAGCAAGACTCATGCTAGTTCCCAAAACATTATAGCGGCTACACCACACTATATGTGTGTCTCTCATCACCGTCAAGTCACTCTTTTAAAGTGTTGCTTTGAAGGGGTTGCATCCCTATACACAATGTTTTGGGGTAGTCTTTCGGTAAGCATTATTATAAAAAATGTTAAATATAATATAAAATCCTGGTGTTGAAGTCTCTAGAACAACCCTTGTGCGTACAAGTTCCATAGTTAAATCTATAAATGGTCGCTTCTAGTAATGTGGGAAATTGATTGAAAAATGTCTCCCTTTCACAACTCTAAAGTTTTTCCATGGACATTAAAGTGCCCATGTACAACACTAGTGTTAATACCATCTGCCAGACCATGTGGTAAAGTGTGTATTAGGCAATTGTAGGATGTGTGTCTATCTCATACAAGTACTGCATAACAAATCAAAGTCTCTCAATTCCATCCTATTCAACAAAGACGTTGAGACTCTCTATTGTTTATACTTTCTAATTGTATTTCAAATATCTTTAGGAAAGAAAGGGGTGATGGAACTTATATGTTTCTTAAAGGATTTAGTAGCAATAGATACTAAATTTAACTTTAACATGGTGGATGCGGACTTTAACGAGGTGGAGAGCTTGTAAGATATATGCATGAGGCAAAGCCAGTTTATTGTTGGAAACGAAAAGTTGAGTGAAACCTTTCGAGTCTTGATCTGGATCTATTTGACTCCAATCTAGATCCCACCAAAAAGTGTTCTATTATGAAAAGACCCTCAAAGAGCACACCCATGCACGATTCTCATATAGCCAGGGTAATACTTGACAGATGTGATAAGTCTAATACTCTTGAAACTTCCATTGAGGATTCTCATATAGCAAGTCCTTAATCTAGCCAAGGTAATAATTGATAGATGTCATAATTTTAATACTCTTCTAATAGAACACGCTAGATTCAACTGTCAAACTTCTTGAATCCACATCTACTAGGAGCTACAGAAAACCACTGTCTAATGTCAATCTACAAAAAATCCCTACGGATCATTGATGGACTTGAAAAATCAGATACCCAGGACCTCTAAATAGACTGTAATAGATATCTTGTTATACATGTCAAATGAGTGGCCTTGCTATTTCTAAATAGGCTGCAATACATCACTTGTTATACATGTCAAATGAGTGAGTGGCCTTGCCACTAAAGAACTCAATTCTTCCTTTCTTCTTTTGGAACTTCAATCATCGACATACTCGTTCATTGAGTTTGAAGTTTTCAAGAGAGAGAAAGAGAGAGAAGCACGTAATGGAAGTTTTCAAGAGACATACGTCCTTTGGCGGTTTTCTTTTTCGAGAGAAGTAGGAGGCATCGTACAGCTTATGAATCCTTTACCATTATTTGATTTCACTCTTCACATTTCTCAATTCGTTAGGTACGGTGATGCATTTTAATAGAAGGAAAAGAATAAGGGGAGGCGATTAGCCCCCTCACACGTAGAAAGTCAAATCTGTCTCTTTTTGTCTCTTTGGTTCTCTTGTGTTTAGGATAAAAAAATATGCGTTTATGTGGCAAATGTTTTACGATGGAATTTGGACCAATCTAAAAGCGAACAAAATTGATAGGGTTTCCCCTTGGAGCAAACAGTGCCTACGTAGCAATGAGGGTTTGGAGCACCTCTTATTTTCATGCCCCAAGTCAATTTTAGTAGGGTGGACCCTTGAAAGAATCATGTTACTACAGAGACAAATAAATTGAAAGCAAGCATTGCTGGGTGAAGCAATCGGATGTTCCTCAACATTGTGGAATGTTGTAAGAGGTGAGACCTCTAGAAGATCTAGAAAGACAGATATGCTGCTAACTTAGGAAACCCTCTTTCAGAGTGGTCCATCGAAAAATCTCTTTTCCTTTTAGGCAAAAGAATTTCCAATTGTTAGAAACCCCCTACCTTTTAGACATCATAAAGTGTTTTCCTTAAGAAAAACAAGACTAAAAGCAAGTGGACCTCACACGAGGGAGACAAGAGGATTATTGAAATTCTTTGTAAAATCCTCTAGAAATGCATAGGTAGCCCTTGCTTTTTGGGATTCAGGGGTCCCATTGGTACTAAGTTAGTTCTCTTGTATAGTTGTTTTCTATTCATTAAAGCTTGAGAGAATGGGCAATTGCCGAACTTACTTTTGAAAAAAGCTGAGTCGCCTTGGTATTTCTAAATAAACTACAATACATCTCTTATTATACATGTCAAATGAATGAGTGGCCTTGGTACTAAACAAATCGATTCTCCGTTTCTTCTTTTGGAATTTCAATCATCGACATATTCTTTCATTGAGTTTGAAGTTTGAAAGAATGACTCACACGCCCAAAGGACCAATCTGCAAATTTTAGATTTTAAAACTTCAATCCAAAATAAAAAACATTCACCATGTAGTCTGACACTACACATAAGCATTATTAATTTCTATTAACTTCAAAAGACATATGAATACAACCCTTATAAGTATATTATTAAAATGGCATTGAACTTTCCACTAAACAAAGGCAGCTCTGTTCTCTCTTACTTTAATTTTTTTTCTAAATGGAAGTTCTGCGCAATCCGAGTCGTTTCTGCTTGGAAGAAGAGAGAGAGAGATTGCACACGTAGGTTTGCACATGGGGAACCATTTCTGTGTAGTGAAGATTGCAACGCCTCAAATGCCGTTGTATACTTGTAATATTCACGATAGAAAGAGATTTTTCTCCAAAGCAAGTTTCACCGTAGACAGAAAGAAATTGTGTGCACACATATGCACACATGTAAATGAAAACACACACACATATATATATATATATATATATATATATATATATATATATATATATATATATATATATATATAGATTGAGAGAGAAGCACATCATGGAAATTTTCCAGAGACATACATGCTTTGGTAGTTTTCTTTTTTCGAAAGAAGTAGACGCATTGTGCAGTTTATTATTTTTTCTGAAAGTACAATGAATTGGAAACACACTCACACACCCAACCTAGTAAGATAGAGGCACCCATGTTATATATGGGGACAAGACTTGAACTCAGGACTTCCTCGAGAGACTCAAGACATCAAATCATTAAGCTACACAAATTAGAACACCATTATTTTACTTCACTGTTCACATTTCTCAATTTGTTAGGTACAGTGATATGTTTTAATAAAAGAAAAAGAATTAAGGGGATGCGACTGACCCCCTCACACGTAGAAAGTCAATTCTGTCTCTTTCTGTGTCTCTCTGGTTGTCTCTGTCTGAGGAGATCCACTAACTTCAGTAGGACGTCCTCTGCATATTGAAGCTGAGCAATTGACCAACACCTCTCCAAGCAATCAGAAAATGGGCGATGGAGACACTTGTTAATGTGATTCACTGGATGCGAACTCTACTATCTCCCAATTGCAACCAAACAGACTTCCCCAGGTTGGTAGAGCTTGAGAGCCATCAACACGGATCGACGCTCAAGGTTAGACTTGGTATTCTCCATGATTATTAGCATCATAGCTTGTGCTGTATGATGTTTTTATGTGGGATAAAGTGCTGGAGGAATTGTATCACCAGATTAAATAATGAGAAAGGTGCAAGGAAGAAGTTTAGGAGCCAGCATGTTTGAGGAGAGGCCGGAATACTCATTATATGACATGAATAGAGTGGGGCTTCATTGTCATCTGCCAGCTCCGAATCCGAAAGAGAACAATTGATAAACAAAAATGATGTCAGTATTAACATTAGACTCCCTTTTCCCTTTCTCGTACTTCAAGATCCGCATTCTTATTCTACGTCTATTGTTGTATCAATCTGACAATAAGAATTAAATCAATGGAGGAATTGGATAGATCATTAGAAGGAGGTTTATCAAGAGGGCAGGCAAGACGATGTCCATGGATATAAGTGAAAAAAGTAGCGGAAACTTTGGAATGGAGACTATGATTTATAGTAGAATAAAATGATTCGAGGGTGCATGACCCATTATGCTGGGTCATACATTCGCTACAAAATATTATCCCCATGAAAGGAGGTCCTATGGAAGATCTCGGCAAAGATGTTCTTATAATTTTGGTGACTCCCCTAAAGAGTGGTCGATTGAGAAATCGTTGTTTCTCTTCGGCAAAAGAATGGTTAACTGTAAGAAAACCCCCCCCCCCCCTTTGATGCATCATCAAGTACTCCTTCTGATGAACAACAAGCTTAAACCCAAGTGGGCCCTGCATGAGGGTGACGAGAGGTTGATTAACCTTCTTTGTAATACAATATAAACTCCGTAAAATCTACCATTGCTCTGTGGGATTCGGGAGGTCTCGTGGGCACTACTCCCCTTCACTTGTACTTTTCTTTTAAGTAATAAAAGTTAGGGAGAGTAGGTTAAGGCCGAACTTCTTTTATAAAAAGAAAATATTATCCCCATGAATGATCCAATAACTATTTCAGGTTCAGAAAAAAAAACCTATCATTCTAACATCTACAAGGTAGACAACCCACAACAGATAGGAAGGGATCATGATGAAGTGGTTATGTATGATGTGAAAGGCCCCTTGAAGAGGAAATCTTTAGAACTAAATTATTTTTTCCATACACAATATGTTCAGTAGGAAAAACAGAATACCTCAGCAATGACGGTTATATTGACCGTTCCACATTTTTCCTGTATACTCTGATCTATTACCATCACAAAACTTTGTGTCAAGCATGTTTCCTGAAAAGAGAGATTCTACAAGAAAACTTTGAAGCTAGGGAGTGGACTACATTAACACACATGGCCCACAATGACTAATAAAGATATGTGAAGATGAAGGACATGAATTTCCAATTTGGGACAGTGATTTTCGAAAAACAATATATCTAGTAAGGAATATGTATGAGTTCCATTATAGTATAAAAGAAAATGTTGGATTATGAGGATACTTTACATACTTATGAATCATAGATATTGGACATGCTTCTAAATTTTAGTTTTGGTTTTTATGATATGTTAATGTATATTTTATACAATGTTGCTATTTGGATATGTATGTAATAACGGAACGATAAACTCAAAATGTATTAAACCAAAAAAGGACATCAGAGACATTATTCGGTAAGAGAGATTATATACATGTACTTCTTCAGCGTTAGGATTATAAAGTACCAATTAGGGTAGCTCTACGTATCCACATTATAAAATTTGAGATCTTACCAAGTTGACAAGATTATATAATAACGCTTCTCAAAATCAGGAGACTTTAATTGTATACGAATACCACTATCATGTGCTCTAAACTTTTTGCCCTTTTCGAGAAGATTAATTTTGCACATTTTTACATTATAAAAGTAAAGTTCTGGTCACCTACCCATTTTCGTGTACATTGTAAATGGGTGCCCACATGCTTTAAAGAAAAGTTATAGAGTGTTAGCAACCTAGCTGGTACAAAGCTATGCACCTGCGTTATTATCATTGTACATCGTTTCATGTTTTTCCCTCTTTTCCTCTCAGTGCATAAAGTTTTTTTTGTTGTCTAGCTATTTTTACTTATTCCACATCTTAATGAAAATCATGTGACAAACATGTTGGATCATTACAAGCGACGCGTATGAGTTGGTAAAGATGATACTCCCAAAAAACTTGAAAGGTTACAGGAAATTTCTAGTCACTATAGAAGTTGAAGTTGAGGATGTTCCCATCCTAAACATTAAGAGTGATAATTTTTATAAAAAAAATTGAACGATACTTAAAAAATTGAACTATACTAAAAAATTGCCACCTCTCAATCCAAAAGAGAATGATTAAGAAATACAAATGATGTCAGTATTAACACTAGACTCGTGGGGCATTGTGACAACCTCATGGGCATCACGACAACCTCATGGGGCATCACGACAACCTCATGGTGAGGATGGTCTGTGGTGCATGTGTGATTTTCCAAATTGTCATGCTCCACATTTGTAAATCATGTGTTGCTTTGACACATTTGGAATGCCAAGCACACTCGATCCTTACATATTTTCTCTAGTTTTTCACCTATGTGACCTAGTCTCTTATGTCATATCTCCAATTCAGATAGGGTTTGGTCTTTGTAATTCAAGAGAGCAATATTTCTAGTATCTTCAACTTCAAATGTTAAGAGTCTACCAGATTTCTCACCTTTTGCAATCCTATTGAAGCCTTGTTGAGGGTCCTCCACATATGCTCCATGCCTTGTGAATCTAACCTGTAAGTCCTTCTCAACAATCTGCCCAACATTATTAGGGTTTTTGTTATGGTTGGCAAATATAATACCTTACTTAAGAGGTTTATGTTACCATCAAATGCTTTAACATTTCCAATCTTCGTAACAAATTGCCTAGTGTCATCACCTATCTCGACTTCATGCTTCGCTTTGGACTCTTCAAGATCATATAACAATGCTACATTTCTAGCGACATGATTGGAAAAAGTAGAATCAATATAAAATAGATGCTCATTATCTTTACCTTGCTTGGATGTCATGTTCATGATCAATAGAGAAGCCTCTTGGTCTTCTGTATAGTTGTTGTAGTCTCTTCTACCTCTGAAGCCTCCTTGATAATTGTTGTTGTAGCCTTGGTTGTAATTATGATGGTAATGACTTCCTCCATTATTGATCCTACCTCTGGATTGTCCATAGCCTCCTCTTTGGAAGCCTCTTCCTCTATGAGTCTTTGTGTTCTTGAAGCACTCATCTGTGGTATGATTCATCAAGCCACAGATATTGCAAGGTGAAGATTTGTATGATCTCTCCCTACATTTCTTTCCTCCTCTGCCCCTTCCTCTAGTACCTCTTCCTCTACCTGTGAAGTTCACTTGAGAGGTAGTTGCCTCTTCTTCATTCCTTTTACCTTTGCCTTTATCTTTACTCTTATTTCTATCTGTGTAAAGGGCTGAAGATTGATTACCTCTATATTTATCTCCATTCTTGTTGAGCTTTGTTTCATGTGTGAAGATTTTCCCCATTAATGTGTTGAGATTAGGTATCTACATGTCCATATATAGGTCGATTGCTCTGGTAAAGGACTCCCATATGTCATCAGCCTTGATGCCATTCATGATTTCCCTTACTATCTGCTGTTCTTCTATTTCTTCTCCAATGCTCCCAAGTTGGTCAACTACATCCTTCATCTTGGTCATATAGCTACACTTTCCTTTGGTTGCTCCTTTAAGGTTGTGAACTCCATCCACAACTGGTTCTTCCTAGCCCTTGTATTTGATGAGAAGTATGAAGAAAGTACTTCTCAAGTCTCGTGGGAGGTCTTGCAATTCCTAATATGAGGTAATAAGAAATCAGGTATTGAGTTAAGTATACAAGACCTAGTTAGAGCATCCTTTGCACACCGTGCAGCTAGTCTTTCTTGCTCTTCTCTTATACGTTGATGTTTGCTTCTTAATATTGGCATTTATTCATCTCTAGAGATGTATCCATACAATCTTCTCCTTTCGACATAAGCCTGCATCCTTAGCGATCATGCTAGATAATTGCCCCTTTCCAATCTATCAATGAATGATGGAAATCCTTCTCCCATTTTGCTTTGATGTTGCTCTCATACCACTGTTGAAGGAGATGGTGGATATATTCTAGAAATGAAGTGGTGCTACAAATCCCTACTTTACCCCAGCCAAGAACAAGTTGAGGAATGTAGAGTAGAGACCTTGAGCTTGCTAGGAACCACAAATAATCACCTGAGTGCTTTGGAGCGTGATCCTCTAATCAACGGATCAAAACATATGAGTAGGAGATTCAACTTTGAGCTAAGACTTGCTATTTTGGTCTATACACATGCTCAGTAAAATGAACATTGCTCTCAACCTTCTGGCAATTGATCAAATGCCTTTTGGAAGTATTTAATGGACTTAGATAGCTACCAATCACAAGTTATTTCAATAAACATGATGAGATGTAGAGCAAGAATGATGCTTAGCAAGTTAGATGACCATCCTGACATTTTCAGGCTTCTACAGTATGTAGACTAGTGAGCAAAGTTTCAAATACATCACATGATTGAGTAAAGAAATGAAATGAATTTTTGTATAGACAGAATAAAAATTGTGTTGAATCTATACCACTTTAAATCACATGAAATGATCAAGTATGCATTGAGAAGTTCATTATTTAGAGATTAACATAATAGAGAAGTGAAGTAGAGATGTGATCAATGTATATGTACTAAATCACATAGAGTTACAAAAATAATGGAAATGTATAATTGCACAATGTGAGGGTAGTCATGGAGCTATGGAATGAGCTCACTAAACACTAAATATCCCTCTCAATTGATCTCCAAATTGGGCTCATACTCATGTGTGATTTTGATCCATTTTTATAGCTTAGAGTTAGAGACATTGTTTGAACTCAAATTCAAACTCTTACCATAAAGTGAATCCTAAACTTTAAGAATTTCTTTCTCATCATTCACCTACCAAATGATTCGTGATTTGATTCCTCCTCACTCCATGTGAGAGTAAGTGCTATGCACATTTATAAGAGTAAAAGTAAATGCCTTTTACAAGAGGATAGTCATATGTGATTTTAAATGACTAAATGAACTGAATAATAATTGTCCAAGTTTGTAGGCTTGGACTCATTTTCACCAACAATTGTCAATTCATCCCTACCAATCAAATATTTCTCTTCTTAGGTATTCTGATGGGTGTCATGGACAAAGGAATCCATCTTGAACCTTAGATTCCATGTGAATCCTATATTTCATGATTGGTTCAGAACTAGGAGAAACCAATGCTTCCATTGCATCTGGAAGGTGCCAAAACCCTAAGATCGACTGTCTATTTGCTAAATTCTGACATTCTAAGGTCGTGATTGATTTATTGGCATCATTGATGATATCATCAACTTGCAACCGCCCTTGAAAACCTATATAAGGAGGGGTTGGCCACATTCATAATCAGTCTTGCCAATACGAGTCTTGGGAGCTCAAGGAGTTGTGGCCGCCAAGTAAGTACTCTCTAAGTTCCAGTTCCAGTTCTTGTCTTGTTCCTTGTTCCAATCTTGTCTGGCTAGTCTAGTTCTTGGACATCCTGTCTTGTCCTCTTGTAATCTCATAGTATGAGATCTTGTCGATTTCTTTCTTGTATCTAGTTCATCTACCAGAAGCGAGTTCTCATGAGCAAGATATCTTGTTTCATACTTACGATCCTGGGTTGTGGGATCTTTTGTATCATCTCTATTCAAGTTATTCATACCTATTAGTCTCAGGTTGTGGGATGTCTTGTATCAACCATATATTCTTGTATCATTTTCCCTACATAGTTGTTCTTGCAATCAGAAGTATATTTCCGAAATCTTGTCTAGTCTAGTCGGAGAGCACAATCTAGTGCTCCCTTGACATTTTGGCAAGACCAGCTTCTATTCAAGGCCACGCATCATGGAGAACACTTATGAACAGATTGTGGCATCACTTCAAAGTCTTCAACAACAAATCAAGGACCTAACTCATAGAAAAACATAATTCAAGATGGAACATCGAGTGCATGTAGGCATGCTCATCTAGGAACCACAAAAATGAGTCAGAAATCTTCAAGCAAATCAAGGATACATTCAAGTGAACCAATGTCCTAGCTCATCTTTCATGAAGGAACCCAAAATTTGCATGCGAGAAAAGTTCGATGGTGAACGCACAAAGTTCCGAGGGTTCTTACAACAATTCACCAGCTACACCCATAGAAACATGTCTTGGACCTGTCAAGTTAATCATGGCCAAGAAGACCCTTTCCCTTACAGCCCTAGTAGATTCCGGAGCCTCCTCATGTTTCATTGATGAAGGGTTGGTTAAGAAACATGGAATTCCTGTACTTGAGAAGAAAAAACTAGTAGTAGCTGAAGTAGTAGATGGTCGACCCCTAGCATCTGGTAATATAACCATGAAAACCACACGAGTAAGAGTACACCTTGGTGACCATGAATCCCACATATGTTTCAATGTAATATCCAGCCCAGTACATCTAGTTATCATTGGAATGCCTTGGTTAAAAAAGCGTAATCGGGACATTAATTGGGAAAAGAATAAAATCACCCATCGAGATATCCAGAAGAACCCAACATATGTCGGTGTCAAGGCCTTCATACATGCAGTAAGGAGGGAACCGACATATATGATCTATGCCATACCAGCTCAAGAGTCCAAGAAAGATGATCTAGTGCAACTAACCAATCAGTACTAAGGCTTTGAAGATGTGTTTGAAAAGAAGAATGCAAATATCCTCCCAAAGCATAGACCTTATGATTGTCTCATAGATCTTCAAGAAGGAGCACAACCACCCTTAGGACCAATCTACAGATTATCCCTAGAGGAACTTACAGAACTACACAAGAACATTGATAAGAATCTAGTAAAGGGGTTTATCAAACACTCAAAGTCTCTAGCAAGAGCTCCTATTTTATTTGTAAAAAAGAAGGATTGGACTCTTATGATGTGTGTAGATTAATCTAGATTGAATAAAGTCTCTATACAGAACACATACCCTCTACCACTCATATCAGAGCTCTTAGAACGCCTTGGAAAAGCAAAGCTCTTCATGAAGATTGACCTTCAAGGAGATTACAACCTTGCCAAGATCAGAGAAGGAGAGGAATGCTAGACAACATTTCGAACAAGGTATGGACACTTTGAATATGTAGTTATGCCATTTGGTCTCACAAATCCTCCAGCTATCTTTCAACATATGATGAATGATATCTTTCGAGAGTATTTAGATGACTTTGTGGTAATATATCTTGACAATATCTTGATATTCTCCAAAAATCTAGAGGATCATGAATGTCATGTAAAGATAGTCTTAGAAAAACCAAGAGAAAAAGGATTATATGTGAAATCGGAGAAGTGCTCTTTCCATAAAACAAATGTGGAACTTTTAGGGTACATTTTATCAAATAAAGGAATTTTTATGGACCCTAAGAAGATTGAGACAATCCTTGATTGGCAACCACCTTCATGTGTTTGAGATTTACAATGTTTTTTGGGGTTTGCCAGTTTCTACAGGACATTCATTAGAGATTACTCCATGTTACTAAAACCTCTTACCAAGCTTACAAGAAACTCCAAATTCTCATGGACCGAAGAAACAAAAAAAGCCTTCTAGACCTTGAACTCAACATTCACTATTGCTCCAATGAACTAATCCTCATTCTAGTAAGCCATTCTTCCTAGAGACAGATGCGCCCTATGGGCCATTCTTTCCCAATATGGAGATGATGGACACATACATCTAGTTGCATATCATTCAAGGAAAGTTTCCCCTTCAGAAATTAATTATGAAATTCATGATAAATAACTTCTTGCCATAGTGGACACGTTTGATACCTAGCATCACCATCTAGAAGGAGTAGCTCGTAAAGTTACCGTGTACACACATCACAAGAACCTAGAGTATTTTATGACGACTCGCATCCTGAATAGAAGGCAATCTCGATGGAGTAACTTTTTATCCAAGTTCTACTTTGTCATCACATATCATCTAGGAAGTCAGAAATGTTAGTCAGATTCCTTGTCAAGAAGATCTTACCTTGCACCAAAGAAGGGTGAAGAGGCCTTTGATCAATAGGAGAGCGTTTTACTCAAGCTTGAGCATCTCCAGTTAGCAGCTATCTCTTCAAGCCATCATGAAGATTCATCCTTGAATCATTTGATCCATGAGACTCTACCACGAGATGAATGGTTTTGTAACGTCAAGAAAAAAACTCAAGAAAGAAAAATTCAAGAAGTAAATGAATTCCAAGAAAAGGATGGATTACTATTGTATAAGAACCCATTGTATGTCCCTCCAGGAACTCCCAAGATCCAAGTACTTCAACAACATCATGAGAACCTTGCAACATGACATTTTGTAGTGAATAAAACAATAGAACTTATATCAAGGGATTTTTGGTGGCCTCAAATGTGGAAGGAAGTGAAAGAATATACCAAACCTATGCCACTTGCAATAGATCTAAAGTACCATGGCATAAACCTCATGGCCTCTTGCAGCCTTTACCTATTCCAAAAAGGCCATGGGCTTCATTATCTATGGACTTCATCACATACCTACCAAATTTAGACAAGTATGATGCCATGCTTATTATAGTGGACAGATTTACAAAGATGGCACACTTCATTCCAACCACCAAGGCAATCACATGTGCAGCCAGTGCTAGACTTTTCCTCAGATACATACTTCGGTTTCATGGATCTCCTAATGATATTATCAGTGATCAAGCTCCGCAGTTCATATCCAGCTTTTGGAATAGTCTTTGCAAGCTCCTTAGTGTTCAAGTTAAACTATCTACAGTCAATCATACACAGGCTGATGGCAAAAAAAAACGGGTGAATCAAGTCCTAGAACAATATCTCCGTTGCTCCATTACCTATCATCAAAATGAGTGGTTTGAGCTTTTACCCTTTGCAGAGTTTGCCTATAAGAATGGTGTTCATACATCTACCAAACAAAATCCTTTCTTTGCAAATTATGGACAACATCTAAGGATGGATATACAACTTGCAAATCATGTCAAGAACCCAGCGACTAGAGACAAGGCCGAGTACCTCATGGAAATTCATAAAGAACTCAAGGAAGAGATCCATAAAGCTCAAGAACATTATAAGTACTATGCAAATCAAGATCCTGTTCAAAATCCATCGTATCAAATTGGGGATAAAGTATGGTTACTCAAAAACAATTTGCAAACTTGAAGGCCTTGTGCAAAGTTAGATCATCAAAGATTTGGTTTGTTCACCATCTTGGCCAAGATTAATCCAGTCACCTTCAAGCTCCAGCTACCAAGCACCATGAGAATACATCCAGTTTTCCATGTCTCCATGTTGGAACCATATCAGATTTCACCATTGAGGGGGCAGAGACCTAGTCCTTCACCACCTATCGAGATTGATGATCATGAAGAATTTAAAGTTGAGCATGTCCTAGATTGGAGAATATCCCGAGGAAGATTGGAGTACCTTATTCATTGGAAAGGGTATGACATCAGTGGTCGTACTTGGGAACCTGCAAAAAATCTTCAGAGAGCACCAATCAAGGTTCGAGAATTCCATAAGAGAAATCTAATGAAGCCGAGACCAGATAGCATGACTGTTCACTTGAGGAGGAGGTGATGTCATGGACAAAGGAATCCATCCTGAACCTTAGATTCCATGTGAATCCTATATCTCATGGTTTGTTCAGAATTAGGGGAAACCAATGCTTCCATTGCCTTCGGAACATGTTAAAACCCTAAGATCCATTGTCAATTTGCTAAGTTCTTACATTTTGAGGTCCTGATAGATCTCTTGACATCATTGATGATATCATCAACTCGCAACCACCCTTGGGAACCGCCCTTGAAACCTTATATAAGGAGGGGTTGGCCACATTCATAATCCATCTTACCAATACCAATATTGGGAGCTCAAGGAGTTGTGACCGCCAAGTAAGTACTCTCCAAGTTCGAGTTCCAACTCTTGTCTTGTTCCTTGTTCCAGTCTTGTCTAGTCTAGTTCTTAGACATCTTGTCTTGTCCTCTTGTAATCTCATAGTACGAGATCTTGTCGATTTCTTTCTTGTATCCAGTTCATCTCCCATAAGGGGGTTCTTGTAATCGAGATATCTTTTTTCATACTTACGATCTCGGCTTGTGGGATCTCCTGTATTATCTCTAGTCACGTTATTCATACCCATCAGTCTCGGGTTGTGAGATGTCTTGTATCAATCACATATTCTTGTATCATTTTCCCTACATGGGTGTTCTTGTAATTAGAAGTATATTTTTGAAATCTTGTCTAGTGTAGTCAGAGAGCACAATCTAGTGCTCCCCTGACAATGGGTTTCAAGGTTTAGATGGGGTAGTGATGAAACTAGGCTCTCTCTAAGCTCAAGATGAAGCAGACTTATAGGAGAGGTATGCAAATTGATCTGGTTAGACATGCTATGGTGATTAACACATTCATTCTCTCTTCAATGCTTTATTTTCTCTCCTATTGGAGACCAAAAGACCTAGATATCTTCAAGCTGGAGTGAATTTGAAAGAGCTTCCTTTGAACATGTGATGCTAACAGAAGAAGTATCCCCAAAATTAAACGGACTACTTGCGTTAGCCAAAATGATCAAGGTGGTTTGGGCATTCTAGACATCAAAGGAATGGCTAATAAATTAGCAAAAAAATCATTAATTAAAGCATGGAGCAATAGTGGTGCCTCTTGGGCCAAGCTTATTTCTAGAAACAAGAGTGCTCTTAAGCTTGTGGGTCTCTCAGGGTGGAAGGGTATTAACCTACTCATCGTATTGTTCTGACCATTTTTGGCGACTCCCAAAGGCTCAACCTTTGTTTGTTCTCTATGTAAGGGTTGGAACAAGGTTAAATCATTTACCAGAATCAATGAAGATTGGAAATGGGCAGTTGATATTAGACAGAATGATTCGATCTGGTTCCCTATCAAAGGCATTAGAGAGGTGGAGTCTTGGAACCTCCAAAAATCTAGGAAGCCTTGGAACAAAGGCTTCCCTTTGTGGAAGCACCTCTTGAAGCAAGATACTTGTCAGTGGATTAAATTCGAGGACATTGATCCAACAAAAAGAGTGGACTATGAAGAATGGTGTCTATTCTAGAGCAGATTCAATGCTTGGGAACACTCGAAGACTTGTTTCCTCATTGTTCAGGACTCTTCTCACCTTGAGGGTCTAATATGGCACAATGGCAATAGCCGTGAGAAAATTCCGAGATTGAAGAAGGATGTGGAATTTCATGTGACACTCAATAGAAAGTGGTTTCTGGATTGGTTAAGCTGGAGGTGGGACTTTAATTTCCAATCCCTTCGGCACCCCCTCATTGAGCTTTCTTTTTCTTCTCATCTTTGTCTTCCTTTTCAACTATGCAAAATTAGCAGATTTTGGCTTACTAGTACATGAGCTTCATTTTCCTTTACCCTTTGGACTAGCTAGGAAAGCTTGATTTGCAACACGCAATGGAGATGCTCTGCGTGTAGTGATCTACTTGCAACAAAACAAAGAATAACTCCTCAAATGTTAAGGCATTTGGATTTCCTTGCATAATCAATGGATGAATAGAACCCAAACTCTGATATGAATCTAGAATACTTTTAAGAACAATTTTCACAAGTGAGCTATCAGGCAAGACTTCATCACTAGAAATCAATTGCTTCGTCAACGTTTGATCATTGTTAAGAAACTTTCCATAAAATCTCCTTCATTCATGTGCTCTCTCTTCAAAAGTTTTCAGAGGTAGTTAGTGTTGGAAGAGATGGATGGATACCTCAAGGAAGTGAGGTGGTTTTGCTGAAACCTGCTTTGTACCTTCCCCAAATCACTTCAGATTTTGATAGTAAGCCCTTTTAGCTTGAAAATGACACCAAGAAAGTACCTATGTACTTTAGAGTTGATCCTTGAAACAATTGAATCAAAATAGACTCCTTCATGAATAGCTAGTGCCACAAAACTTGCTATTTTAGTCCACACAACTACTGGTTCTTTTTCTTAGTGCTCATAGTACAATAACAATTGATGACATTCATTTTGAGGGAATTAAAATAGCTTAGATAGCTAACGATTGCAATTGGAATCATTTAAAATGATGAACTATGCACTGAGAAACAAGTTTAGCCATCCAAAGCTTACCCCTGCTTTTTTAGGGACTGAACAATAGATGACCAGTGAGCACTTCAATGCTGATTTCACCCAAATGGCTGAACAAACGTCTTGAAATTTTGATAGCACAAAGTAGACTTCACGTTGGCTCCAAAAAGCTATAGAGCATGCAAAATGGTTGCGACTTCAGTGCGATATGACTAGAGAAAGTTCACAGTTCTGAGTAGTCATAGCAGAGAAGTACAAAGAAATTTTCAATGAAATGTATGTATTACAACACATGGTTATACAAAATCATTGGCATTGTAATGATGCTCAATGATGGTGGAATGAGTAAGCTATGATTTAAGCAACTCAAGTCCTACAAATTATCAAAAGAAGAGCTCTCAATGAGGCCACTTAATCGTGAGGTTTTTTATAAGTCTTTTTATAAGTGTTTTCATCTAAGTGTCAATTCAAAATTAAAACTTGGCTCCAAATAAAAGTGATTCCTCCAATTTAGGAGTTATTCCATCAAATGCGATTCATAGCTATTGTTCTTCCTACCTCCACGAGATTTTGTCTTTCACAAGATTCTCTCAAGGTAGAAACCTTTTACAATGGTAAATGATCAAATATTACAAGCTATGGTTCATACGAATAATCAAATGCTTCCACATATAGTCTTCCATGCTAAGACAACTATGAAGGCTTGTATATTTGCACCAACAACTTCCCCTCAAGCCAAACATCTTGGCTTGCATTGCTTCATGAATCTTCTTGTATATCCTGCAATCCAATCATGGTTTTAAACCTGCAAAGCTTAGTACCATCAAGTGCTTTAGTTAATAGATCAGCACATTGAATATTTGTAGATAGATATGCTAATTGTATCTCTTTGCTCAAGAGTTTCTCTCAAACATAGTGATAGTGCACTTCTATATGCTTGTTTCTTGCATGATAAATGGGGTTGGTTGTAAGATGCAAAGAACTAGTTTTATCACCAAAGGTCATTGGTGAATGAGTGTGAAGTCCCAAATCTGAGTAGAGCAATCTAATCCAAATAGTTTCTTGTGTAGCATTTGCTAATCCCCTGTATTCAGCCTCTCTTGAAGATAGAGCAATAGTTGTTTGCTTCTTTGAAGACCATGAAATAGGTTTATCACCTGCAAAAGATAATATCCAAAAGTACTCCTTCTATCATCCTTACAAACTACCCAATCTACATCTGAGTACAACTTTATATCTAGATCTGATGTGTATGGGAAGTAAAGTCCTTGAATTTGAGTACCTTTGAGATACTTCAAAATTCTTTTAGTAGCTTCCAAGTGAGATGCTCTAAATTTATGTATGAATTCACTAAGAACGCTTACTCCATAACATATGTCAATCATTGTTCATGTTGCATAGTTTAGACTCCCAACTATGCTTTGATAACTTGCAATGTCTTCAAGTAAACCTCCTTCATGAGCACTTAATTTATGATTTGCCTCCATAGGGGTGCTAGCTACTTTTGCATTCTCCAAGTGAAACTTCTTCAACATGTCCTACACAGATTTTCTTTGAGTGATGTAAATTCCAGAGTTAGTATATACCAACTCAAGTCCAAGAAAATATTTCAAAAACCCTACGCCACTGATTTTGAACTCTTGCATCATTTGGTTTTTGATTTTTTTGATGCCATTGGCATCACTACCTGCAAGAATGATGTCATCAACATATACACATAAATATAGCATTTTAGAATTACTCCTCTTGACAAATTGAGAAGAACTTGCCTTGCTTATCATGAATCCTTGGTCTTGAAGATAGATTCTTAACGTATGATTCCATGCCCTAGGGGCCTGCTTCAAACCATAAAGAGCTTTGTTCAATTTGCAGACATGATTTACCTTGTTTGGGTCTTCATAGCCAGGAGGTTGATCCATGTAAACCTCCTCTGAAATCCAACCATTGAGAAAAGCATTTTTTACATCTAGTTCATACATATTCCAATTTCTAGATGCAGCCACACTTACCCTCTGATGATTGCCATCTTAGCCATAGGTGATGCAGTTTCTTCATAATCTACTCCTTGGGTTTGTGCAAAACTCTTAGCCACTAGCCTAGCTTTATACCTGTTTATGGATCCATTTGCGTTCCTTTTGATTTTGTAAATCCACCTAGAACCAATTACCTTCATTGATGCTTCCTTGGGTACCAACTCCCAAGTGTCATTCTCTTGGAGTGCTTCTATTTCTTCATCCATAGCTTCCTTCCATTCTACTTTGGTACTTGCTTCTTCATATGAAGAAGGTTCTTCAAGTAATGAATCCTTAGCAAGATAAATAGAATGCTTAGTGACTAATGAAGTATCATACCCATATGTGATTGGCTTATTACTCTCTCTTTGTGATCTCCTTATGGCTTGGTTGGATGACTTAGGTTTGTCGTCCAAACTCTTCATGTTGGCCTTGCCCTTTGATTTCCATGCTTTAAACTCTTCCAAGTTGATGGTGTCCTCATCATCTGATTTGATGTCTTCAATTGTGCTTGGCTTCTCCTTGGTGAGGCTTGGAAATTCTTCTTCCACATCATTTGGCAATTTGACCTTCCTGCATTCACTTTCAAACCAAGAATCATTCTCATCAAACACAACATCTCTACTCACCATAAATCCTTTTTTGGGTGGATTATAAAACCTGTATCCTTTTTTATTTATATCATACCCTATGAAGATGCATTTCTCTACCTTAGGGTCTAACTTACCTCTGATTTGAGATGGAACATGCACATAAGCAACACAACCAAATATTATGCAATGTTCAAGTGATGGTCTCCTACCATGCCATGCCTCATAGGGGGTCATCCCATCAACGGATTTAGAAGGTAACGTGTTAATATGATAGGTGGCAGTAGAAACACTCTCTTCCCACAAGTAATTAGGCAACTTCTTTTCACTATGCATTGATCTAGTTGCTTCCACAATCAATCTATTCTTCCTCTCTACTACTCCATTTTGCTTAGGAGTATATCTAGTAGTGATCTCCCTTTTGATACCTCTATTCTGCAAAAATGTGTCAAATTTATTGGAGAAGTATTCACGTCCTCCATCTGACCTTATCCTCTTTAGGCTTCTTACTGTTTGAGTTTCCACAAGTGCAAGATATTTTTTGAAACAACTGAACACTTCATCCTTATGCTTCATGAAATACAAGACAGTCCACCCATTGAAATCATCAATAAATGACACATAGTACCCTGAGCTTGAAATTGAGGGTCCTTGCTTGGTCCCCACATATCTCTGTGGACAAGTTCCAAATAATCCTCATGCATGTAACTTTTCTTTGTAAAAGGTAACCTGTGTGATTTACCAAACTGACATGCACCACATTTATACATCATATGTTGCTTGGATACATAAGGTATCCCAAGCATACATTAATCTCTACATATCTGCTTCAATGTTCTCTCACCAATGTGCCCTAATTGTTTGTGCCATATCTCTAACTCAGACAAAGTTTGATCCTCGTAATTGTAAACTGCAATGTTTTTAGTGTCTTCAAGCTCAAATGTAAACAATCTACCTGTTTTCTCTCCCTTTGCAATTGTTCTGAATCCATGTCGGGGATCCTCCACAAAAGCTCCAAATTTATTGAACCTAAACTACAAACCCTTTTCAACTATCTATCCAACACTCATCAAATTCTTTGTGATAGTAGGTACATAAAGAACTCTGCTCAACAGATTCCTATTCCCATCAAAAGTTTTGACATTTCCTACCATGACAACTGAATGCTTGGTATCATTACCAATCTGCACTTGGTTCTTTCCTTTCGGTTCTTCAAGATAAAAAAAGAGAGCTACATTGCCTGCTACATGGTTTGAACAACTTGAGTCAATATAGAAGAGATGCTCATCATTCATACCTTGTTTTGAAGTCATGTTCATAATGAGAAGAGAATCTTCTTGGTCCTCTCTATAGTGGTGAAGTATTTTCTTGATTCGTATCCTTCTTGATAATTGTTGTTGTGATTTTTGTTGTAGCCATGGTTGTATCCTTGATTATGGTTGAATCTTCCTCTTGATTGTCAGTAGCCACCTCTTTGAAATCCTCTTCCTCTCTGGTTCTTGAGGTTCCTATAGCACTCATATATTGTGTGATTAGAGAGTCCACATATATTGCATGGGGAAGAGTTGAAAGGTATCCCCCTACCTTGCTTACCTCCTCTACCCCTTCCTCTTGAATTCCTACCTCTCCCTGCATAGTTAGCTTGAGACGTAGTACCTTCATCTTCAACTTTCTAGCTCTTTCCTTTATCCTTAGACTTTCCTTTATCTATATAGAGGGTAGCAAAATTGTTACCTCTTGATGGTTCTCCATTTTTGTGAGCTTGGCTTCATGCGTAAAGAGTTGTCCCATGAGAGTGGTAAGATAAGGGATTTTCATATCCATATAAAGATCCATAGGAGTTGTGAAAGCTTGCCACTTATCATCTGCCTTCATGCCATTGATTATCTGTCTCACTATTTGCTCTTCTTCAATCTCCTCTCCTATGCTTGTCAATTGATCAGCCACATCCTTTATTTTGGTCACATACTCTAAAACATTCTACTTAGGTTGCTTCCTTTGAGTAGTAAAATCCATCCATAATTGATTTTTCCTAGCTCTTGTATTGGAAGAAAAATATGAAGATAGAGTACCCCAAGTCTCTTGGGAAGTTTTGCAATTCCTAATGCGAGGAAGAAGGAAGTCACAAATAGAGTTAAGTAGATATGACATGGAATGCATCTTTGGCGCACCATGAGTTGAGTCTTTCTAGCTCCTCTCTTGTAGGTTGACCTTTGCTTCTAGACATGGGCATCTCCTCATCTCCTGATATATATCCATAGAGACTCCTTCCTTGTAGATAAGTCTTCATCCTCAAGGAACAACGCTAGATAATTATTCATGTCCAATTTATCAGTGAAAGAAGGGAAACCATCTCCCATTTTACCTAAACTTGCTTTGATACCACTATTGGAATATATAGATGGATACCTCAAGGAAGTGAGGTGGTACTGCTAAAATCTACTTTCTACCTGCCCTAAATCACTTTAGAGTTTGATAGTAGGCCCTTTTAGCTTGAAAATGACACCAAGAAATTACCTATGTAGTTTGGAGTTGATCCTTGAAACAATTGAATCAAAACAGACTACTTCATGAATAGGTAGTATCACAAAACTTGTTATTTTAGTCCACACACCTATTGGTTCTTTTGCTCAGTGCTCATAGTACAATAACAATTGACGAAATTCCTTTTGAAGGAATTCAATAAGCTTAGATAGCTGATAATTGCAAGTGGAATCATCTAAAATGATGAACTATGCACTGAGAAAGAAGTTGAGCAATCCAAAGCTTACCCCCGATTTTTTAGGGATTGAATAGTAGATGACTAGTGAGCACCGCAGTGATGATTTCTCCCAAATGGCTGCAACAAATGTCTTCAAATTTGAATAGCACAAAGAAGACTTAAAGGCATTCCAACAAGCTATAGATCATGCAAAATGATTTAGAATTCATTGAGATATGACTAGAGAAAGTTCACTGTTCTAAGTAGTCCATAGTAAAGAAGTAGAAACAGATGTTCAATGAAATATATGTATTATAACACATGATTATACAAGATCATTGGCAATGTAATGATGCTCAATGATAGTGGAATGAGTAAGCTATCATGCAAGCTACTCAAGTACTACAAATGATCAAAAGAAGAGCTCTCAATGAGGCCACTTAATTGCGAGTTTTTTACAAGTTTGTCTATAAATGTTTTCATCTAAGTTTGAATTTGAAATTCAAACTTGGTTCCAACTAAAAGTGATTCCTACAATTTAGGAGTTATTCCATCAAATGAGATTCGTAGCTATTGTTCTTTCTACCTCAACAAGATTTTGTCTTTTATAAGATTCTCACAAGGTAGAAACCTTTTACAATGGTACTAATGATCAAATGTTACAAGCTATGGTTCATATGAATCATTAAATGCTTCCACATATAGTCTTCCATGCTGAGCCAAATGTGAAGGCTTGTATATTTGCACCAACAGTCAACATGAGCCTTATTTCTTGTCTAGTGTAAAGTGGTAAGTGTATCCCAAGCATCTCTTGCTATTTTTCAAGAGCGAATGTGAGGGATAGTAGCATGTTTGAGAGATAAATATATCAATGAAGGTGCCTAACATCTCTGCCATTCCAAAAACGTTTCTCTATAGTAGGTGTAGGAGGAATCGTAACAAGAACAAGAATTTGAAGATCACCATGTTCAAGGCCATCTACATCATCTTCAATAAGTGTATTTGCACATGTAGTAGGATGTTTTTCAACATTGTGCACAATATTCCATTGTCCTTCTTCTACCAATACATGATGCATCATATATACCCACAATGGGTAATAAGTACCATCCAACCTATCCTCAACAACCAACATATAGAATACTTTATTTCTTTCAAGCATGGCCACTAACTAAATACCTTGACATAGAAAAATAACTCTATCTCAAAAAGTTGAACAAAAGCACCCTATCCAGCTCTGCTAAACTAGTAGAACACTTCAAGCACTAGTAATGGCAAACCAAAAACTTTTATATATGTTTGGCATAGAAGGATAAAATTTCCTACACAAGCACTACAATAGTACTTTGCGAGGCCAAAACATGCTCAAATCAAAACTTCGATGCCACATAGTGAAACTCTTTGAACACCTAATCCCCATGATTGTGCTCACCAATTTTGTGAAATTTAGAGACAATGATCGGAGGGGTGCAGATGACATCGTAGATGAAGCACTGATCTACCCTAATACCAATTCTTGGAGTTTGAGGTCTCCAAAAGCACACGAACAACACAAGGAAGAAGAAGAAGCTTGGATCACAATACAACATTGGATCAATTACCAAGTGAATGTACAAAGCTAAGTAACCCGTTATGGTTATAGGCTTCAAAACCGTCAACCCTTTGTAGTAAACCTAAAAAGATCATTAGAGATTTTGGCCTCTAAGAGAGATTCTATACATGTACTTCTTCAGCGTTATGTTTATAAAGTACAAATTTGGGAGCTCCAGAACCCACATTAACATGAGAGATTCCAAAAGTGTACTTTGTTAGGAGTTACATTACAAAATTTAATTTTTTCTCTTAGCAGGTTCACAAGCTAGTGAGACTCTTGAATAACATTTTTCAAAATCAGGAAACTTTTCTTGTATATAAATTCCACAATCATGTGCTGTAAATTTTTCGATCTTTTCTTAAAGCTTAATTTTACTCATTTTTACATTATATAAGTAGGGTTATGGTGACCTACCCCTTTTCATGTACATTGTCAATGGGTGCCTACATGGTTTAAAGAAATTTTATAGAGTCTTACGCCAAGGAATTTATAATACGATGATTCCTTAGCAACCTATCTGGGATAAAGTTATGCACCTGCATTATTATCATTGTACATCGTTTCATGCTTTTCCATCTTTGCTTCTCTGAGTGCATCAAAGTTTTTGTTGTGTATCTATTTTTCCTTATTCCATATTCTAAGGATAATAAGGTGCAAAACATACTGTGAGGCATATCAATTGGGAAAGATGATGCTCCCTGGGAACTAAACAAAAAGATGAAAGAAATTCCAAGACACTACAGAATTTTAAGATGCTCCCATCCAAAAAATAAAGAATGGTTTTTACAAAGAAAAAAATTTAAATTGCACTAAGAAAGAAGATGTTGGGTCCAAAAAGTATATGGAAGCTTATAAAGTGTGTATAGGAAGATTTGATGATGACCTGTTCTTGAAGTATTATATCCGAAACTAACAAACAACAATTATGTTAAACCATCAATCATGTAAGCCTTAAACCTTAAAGACCCCACGCATTGCAGTAGAGGAAATTTAGAAACCTAGGAGTGACTCGTGTCTTTGCCACTTTGTTTAAAATAAGAAAATTTACTTGACATAGATTGTCGTAGATATGTTGACTCTTTCATATTCAAGAATATATTCATGAACAATATTCTTTTTATGTGCATGAACAATATATCAATGCATTTTTTCATACAGATAGTTGGGTCTCACAGCATAGATCGATTGACTATGCATAGAAAGAGAACCTACTCATAGACAAACATAAATACTGAAGAAACATATGGAAGGAAGGAATGCTATATTTCATTATGAAGGATTCTTCGAATCTGAAACAAATAATTGAATCAACAAAAGAATAGATATTTTCCATTAGTTCACTAGCCAAATGTTAAAGTAATAAAATTCTGTCATCAAAAGATAAAGAATAAAAACGCGACACAAAAGAACTTGTTTGTGAGGGATTGAAGATAGAACCATATAATAAATGAAAAATAGTGATACAAAATTAGCGAATATATTCAATAAAAAATTCCATGTAATGAAGCTTGTTATAACTTTCTTACTAGACAAAATCTATCTTTAATTTTTTTTAGTAGGAAGTTCAGACGGGGCCTAATCTCTCATGCATGAATCCACTGAGAACAAAATTATACAAAAGAAACGTGCATAGTTCCCATGCGGAAAGTCTTATCCCACAAAATAGGGATTGTTTCTAGTTGTTTTGAACCTATAGGGCCTCTATTCTTTCAAAATGTGCCATTCCAAAGAGCTCCTTGGGCACAAAAAGAAGAGGTGACCCAAAACTTCTCTACCATTGACACAATACTTACACTATGGAGAGGCCCCATACATTTTTTAAGCTTTAACATTTTTGCAAATTGCTTGATGAAGAATTTTCCACATAAGAACAACATTTTTATTCTCCATTAAGGGATGCAAAATTCTAATGAACTTCAAATCTCATCTAGTAATCCACAAATTAAGAGACCTTTTCCTATTAATAGATATAATAATATCCAACTTCTTCTTGAAACTAGAAAAATTTCCAATTTGCTAGCGTTATGCCATGTTATACATTGAGTCCCAGGGGGAATCTATGATATATCAAGCAATAATTCTATTTCTTAGGAATCACCATCCTTCATAGTCCACTCTTCGGTCTGGGTTGATGGCCGTAGATCGGATCACTTGTCTTTTGTCTTGATTCTAGAGATGCTTCCACAAGTGAAACCCTTTATTGCACAACTTCTCCACTCTTTGGAGGCTATCATAGTTTAACAGCCCTATTCCCTTGAATAATTTATTTATTTATTAATCTTCGAGGGACTCATAAATAATTATCTTAAAATCAAACCTAGTTTGCGTGACATCAAACCTTGTAATAATCCATCAAACATCTATATATCTAGAAGACATTGATTAAAAAAAGGAATCTTTCGATGACAATAAAGCACGGAAAGGCCTCCTAAAATGCCAATTTTCTAGGTGAGGGATCTGGTTGATTGCATGTAGACATGTGAATTGATGCAAAGCTTTCATAAAGTAGAATAAGGATAGAGAAATTAGAATCCATCCATAGCCCAAATTCGCAAATCAAACTCCACACTTCAAACAAAAATATCACTTAAATCTCCCTGTTATGTGGGGAAACCAAAGGAATCGTAATTCTAAGATACTTATCTTTAAGCTTTTGACATGGTGCACTTCGTTTGAAGCTCTCCTATGTGTGTTTATATATATATATATATATATGTGTGTGTGTGTGTGTATGTATGTGTGTGTATATATGCAATGACATTCACTAAAAAAATGAGAGACAAAAGGCATGCCATGAATCTTCATAGAGCATTCCTTCAAAATTATAGAAATTTTTGAGAGATTTGTTATCATTGATTGTACATCATTTCGTGCTTTCCTTTCCTATTTTTCTTAAATTAATTATTCTTAATAATTCCAATGTATGAGGAAATTGAATCAAGAAGACATACCTGAGGCATTCCATTAACTGACAATGGTGCTCCCCAAAAACTAAAGACTCTGAAAGAAATTCCAAATCGCTACAAAGTCTTAAGGTTTTCGCAACATTACTTCAAAAGGGCAAAACGTATATGCAAAATTTAAAGTGTAAGAAAAAAAAGTTGATGTTCGGCTCAAAGAGCATATGGAAGTTTCCAAAGTGTTTCGTTGACATTTTTATTTCCATTGTAGGCACATAGCGAGGTTAAAGAGTGAAAACTCTAATCCAGAGAACGTATGCTTGATTGGAAAATCGTTTTCGTTTTCTCTCAAATAGTCAAAAGTCCTTGAGTAGCCATTCATGATCAAACATCCATTTTCAACATGCGATTCAACATGACCAAACTAAAACCCTCATCTAGTTTGAGTGATCTCAAAACTTGTAACCATCCATGAATCTAGAAGACATCTGCTGGAACGGAATTTTCAGATGTCATAGGATGTGTAAGCATGTGAATTACGAAATACTTGTCTGTAAAGGTAGATTTGATAAAACGATTAGAATTTACAAACCTCCATTTTTTATCTATCTATGTCCTCCAACTTGCACATTGACACATTTTGAACAAAAAGATCTACCTTCCTGGATGGATATATCAATAAACGAGGAAGTAATTTTATAAGCATCTACTTTATAATATTTGGCATTATACACGTCATTGCAATCTTCTACACATGCAAACGACCAGAAATGTAGAAATGATTGAAATTGGAAAAGAAAAGTTATTTATGTGTCGATTTGCATATGAGAAGAAGCAAATACCTCCACAGAAAAGTTTATGACAATATATGGTGCTCAGTATATAGACATACATTGTAGGAGTCAATTTATACCGTCTACCTATCTCACATACCTTTCATTATCTCAATATTTCATGGAGTAGCAATAGTCTTCTAGTTCTCGTTTGATAGGTTGAGCATTATTTGAAAAGAGCACTACTCCTTTGCGCACATTAAGAAGCCTTTCGTTTTCATTTGTCATGTATGGAGTTTCTGCTTGAAAACTTGTGTATACTTTCAAAAGCCATTTATACGCCGAGAAGTTCTTACTGATAATAAACCAACATTGTTGAATCCCAAGTTATAAGCAAGACATAAGAAACCATTTACAAGGTGAGCTGAACGATATTATGTTTGTTACATCCAGGACCGTAGTTTAACTCTCTCGTCAATTCGAAGTGAAGTATGTACAATAATAATGAAAGAAAAATTTGTTTTTGGCAAAAGCGTAAAAGAGGAAGGATCTTTAGGTGCGCAAAAACCAATAAGAATAATAGACTTCCAAAGTTTTTGGGTTTTCTTCCTCCTGCTATACTTGTGAAGAAAAGGGAGAAGCAATAGCAACACTTTAGCGGAGGAAGGGAATGAGAGCTTATTCAGTTTGCTACCAAGGGGAGATTTGAGTAGCAACACATTGAACAAGGCTTAAAAGATCTAAAAATGTGTGAGGTAAAAAGGGAAGCCAGGCATCACGCATGCATAAGGAGCACAATATCTGGAGGAAGCCTGCATGGATCTTGAAAGAGAAAGAAATCACTAACTGAGCAGAGCATCCATGTTCTCGAAAGAAAATTCATCGAAATAATCAAAGCTATCGTTCCATTGAGTGAAACATATGTACTTGTCTGTTTCATTTTGGCTACGGACATAAAGAGGCATCATGCTCGAAGTCCTTGAACCTGAACAAGAAAATGTTGATCATGACCATTCCTATGACTTTCGATGAAGTTATGGAGGAATTGTAACTCTGAACTTCTCTTTTCCATTCAAGTACTTTAAATGAAAGTGTGTTTCTATAATCCTGGAAATGAAACCCAAGGCTGGAGAAAAATTATAAAACGGAACTAAAGAAATGACAGTAAGATGGGTTACAAAGATATTTACTAAGCCTTAACTGTGCATCCATGTGTACCTATGGAATCTCGCAGAACTATGCATCACATGAGACTTTTCATAAAGTCCTTCTACTACATATTTCAACAATGACATTGCATTCCGCATATATGCATGACTATATTTGTCTGCTCAATTGTTTGTGTGCAATTGGAATGCTTCCTCTGTAGCAAGATTGTGTGACCAGACATGAGATGTAGTGTATGTGCGAATGTCATTGGTGATCATAGAATCCGGTAGCAAACATACAAACACACACACACAAACGGAGAGAGAGAGAGAGAGAGAGAGAGAGAGAGAGAGAGAGAGAGAGAGAGAGAGAGAGAGAGAGAGAGAGAGAGAGAGAGAGAGAGAGCACTACGGACAGAGAGAAGGAGAGTGAGAAAACTATAGAATCCGGTAGCAAACATACGAACACACACACACAAACGGGGGGAGAGAGAGAGAGAGAGAGAGAGAGAGAGAGAGAGAGAGAGAGAGAGAGAGAGAGAGAGAGAGAGAGAGCACTACGGACAGAGAGAAGGAGAGTGAGAAAATTATAGGGACATGACTCGGTTGACTTTTAAATGATCTCTTAATAATTCACTCCGAGATGAGCATTTCAAATTATGAATTCATAGTGGACTTCTTAAGAAGGCCTATATTGCTAAAGGATTGTTGGTCATGAATTATCATTTAGAGTGTTGTCTATATGCAATTCGCCATGTAGCAATAAGGGAACACTCTAAAGTGTTTTATGAATAATGCACTCCTAGTGAGGAGGTGACTTTGAGATAAAATTTAGACGTTTTCTAGCATGCTAAGATCTCTTAGATGCATTTATTATTGCAAGATGCAGAACTTTTAAGTACTTTTGACACACCTTTGCGCTTGGTGATGGCCACACTTTTAAGTATTTTTGACACACTTTTAAGTATTTTTAAGTTTTTGAGGCAGGTAATGGCCACACTTTTGCTTCTGGTTTGGCAAGAGGCTTTGGTTTTTGGTGCCCTCTCCGAATGCCTCAACAAGGGTGTCATCAAGCTTATCCATAAAAAAGGTACCAAGAATAGGATTGAAAATTGGCACCCAAACATGATGCTCCAAACAGGGTACAAGATCCTTGCTAAAGTCATCGCCAACATAATTTCATATCACTTGAAGGGATGGCTTAGCAAGGACCAAAAAGGTTTCATCAAGTGCGGATCCATACTAGAAGTTAATATTGATATTTGGGAAGGCCTCGATTATGCTAAAGAGTCTAAACAAGACATAGTGTTCCTCAAAATTGACTTCGACAAAGCCTAGGATAGGGTAGAATGGGACTTTATTCTAGAATCCCTTAAAGACCTCCGGTGCAGTAAAAAATTCACCAAGATGATCAGCACTCTGCTCGAGAACACATCGATGCAAATAAACATCAATGGTCAGCTATCGAAGGCCATCATAATAAAACAATCTGTTAGGAAAGGTTGCCCATTGGCCCCTTTGTTCTTCACTATCTCCACAGAAGGACTCAGTTGCCTAGTATAGCATCAGGTGGAAATGGGCCATATTAAAGGTCTATCTTTGCCTCTCAACCACGAGAAGATGATCATGAGACTTTTTGCTGACGACATGAACACATTTGTGCATAATGATGCAACTAGCATTGAGGCCTTTTGGGGGTGCCTTAACACCTTTTGTGAGGCATCAGGTTCTAGAATCAACCACTCCAAAACCGCTTTCTGGGCCATCATCAGACTCCCTCCCCAACTTCTGGTTGACCATGGTTGCCAAATTATCCCTTGGTGATAGGTCTTCCACCTGCTTGGTATTTCGACGGATTTTGGTGTCAGGATGGAGCAGAGATGGGATTGGGTTCTTTCTAAACTTGATTGCAAGTTAGCGCACTAAAAGGGCATGCAAATTAACCTTGGGGATCATGCCATGGTAATCAATACTTTCCTCTTCTCCTCAACCATTTACTTTCTCTTGTGTTGGAGACCAAAAGATCAAGAGCTTAGCAAATTGGAAAGAATCTATAGAAACTTTCTTGGGATGGGGGACTACAATAGGAGAGGGTTTCCCAAAATTAAGTGGTCTACATACATCAACCAAAAAGAGTGTGGGGGAGTGAGCATTATGGATATTGAAGGTATGGCTGAAACGTTGGCAGCAAAATGGATCATCAGGGCTCGGTGTAACTCCAACGCCTCTTGGGCCAAGCTCATCTTCAGGAGCAAGAACTTACCTATGTTCATGGGCCTCCCTGGTTGGAAGGACTTGGACCTCCTTACCCTATTATTCTCCCTGATTCCAGTTTCTCCTAAAGGCTCAAAGCTTGCTCGCTCCCTATGGAGGAGTTGGAATAAGTTCAAACATTTTGTCAAAGTCTGCAAAGATTGGAAATGGGTTGCCGATATTAGACAAAATGACTCAATATGGTTCCCCATCACGGGCATCAGAGGTGTGGCCTCCTAGAACCTCCAAACTACTAAGAGGCTCTGGAACAAGGGCTTCAAACAATGGAAGCACCTCTTGAAATAAGAAACTGACCAGTGGATCCAATTTGAGAACATAGATATTGAATTAAGAGTGAACTATGAAGAATGGAATCTCCTATAGAGCAGATGCATCGCTTGCGAATGTTCAAAAACTCGGCTTCTTATTCAGTAGGTCCTACCTAGCCATCACGGTCTTATCTCGCACAATGGCAATTATCTTGCCAAAATTCCTAGAATCAAGGAGAACACGGACTTTCACATCACACTTAGCCACAAGTGGTGCTTGACTTGGACAAGACTGCGTTGGGATTTGAAGCTCATGTCTTTAAGGCACCCACTCATCGAGATCAAAAAATCGATTCTCATGTGGCAAATTCTTCACCGTGGCATCTGGACCAACCTAAAGGCCAAGAACATCTGTGGGGCCCCGTCATGATGTAAGCGATGCCACTGGAGCATCGAGGACCTTGGTCGCATCTTCTTTGCTTGCCCCACATTGCTCCTACTCTGGCCAATCCTTGAGAATATCTTGAGACTACAAGCATAGATCACCTGGAAACAAGCATTGCTAGGTGAAGCGATCAGTTTCTCAGCGGCATTGTGGAATGCGATAAGAGGGGAAACCCTTTGGAAGATTTGGAGGGAGCGGTTTGCCATGAACTTCTGACACCCTCCTAAAGAGTGGTCGATCGAGAGGTCTCTATTCCTCCTTGGCAAAAGAATATCCAATTGTAAGAGGTCTCCACCCTTTAGGCATCATAAAGTGTTTCTCATCAAGAAACGCAAGCTAAAATCTAAGTGGGTCCCACATGAGGAGGACGGGAGGATTGTTAACATCCTTTGTAACATGCTATATTCAAGAAAGTTCCACCCTTTCTTTGTGGGATTTGGGGGGTCCCAAGGGCACTAGTCCCCTTCTTCACTTGTAACTTCTTTCTATTCTTTAATTAAAGTTCGAGAGAGTAGGCCATGGTCGAACTTCCTTTTATTAAAAAAAAAAGTATTTTTGACACTATCTATGTATGTAATGGCAACTTTTGTTGTATATAACACAATGGATATTTGATCTTTAAAAAAACTTTAGCATTTTGAATGAAATATTTATTGAAGATTCATAGCTTGCCTTTTGGACTCTATTTTCTATTGACTATATCCATTGGAGTGTCTTTTGCATATATAAGATCTTCAAACGAGGTTCATCATGTCAAAATCCTAAAGATAAAGATAAATCCTTTGGTTTTGGCAAATACAAACGAGACTTAAGTGACATTTTTGTCTTAATTTCTCTATCCTTGTTCTACTTTATGAAAACTTCGTATCAATTCACATGTCCCCATGCACTCATCCAGCTCCCTCACCTCCTTCTTTGGCCTTTTAGAAGGTCTTTCCATGCCTTCTTGGCATCCAAAAATTCTTTCTTTTCCGAGCCTTCTTTGCATTCAAAAATTTCTTTCTCCATGGATCATTAAAAGGTTTGATGTCACGCAAAGTAGGTAAGGTTTTAGTGTGAGTCAAGTAAGATTTTCCTTAAAGAACCTTATAATTCTAAAAGAATACGAATACCAAATGAACCGTATAATACTAATAAAAATTTATAGAGTCCCTCTAAGATCTTAACTATACTAAAACTAAAAGAACTTTATAATACTGATAAACATACTAACAAAACCTTACAAAAAGCTCCATTATCGTATGGTATTCTTTTTTTTTTTTTGTAAAATGGAAGTAAGATTGCATTGATATTGTTGCAACGCTTGGATTCGTAAATGAATATCCATGTTAGAATGCAGGAGAGGATAGAGGATTGTATGTTCATAGAGGATTTTATATCAAAATGATAGTGCTAATAGAAAATTTCAAGTAGAATGAAACCTTCTGAAATCTGCATATCATGTTGAAAATAGATGTTTGATACTGAATGGCTATTCAGAAACTTGGACTATTTGTTTAGAAACGTTGAGTACTTGTTAGTACTCATTGCTCTTTTGAAATGTGGACCATATATTTGAACAGGATAGCATGGAAGGAAAATCGTATTGTGAGTTAGAATTTGTCATTATGACAAAATTTTTGAAAGCATTGTTCAGTGCTACAAGAATTCGTTACAAAAAAAAAAGTGTGCTTTTCTAGAACAAGTCATCATCAAACCTAACATCGTGTTTTTTAATGCAATTTAACGTTCCGAGGGGAAACCCTCACAACGTTAAGAGGGAAACCTCTGGTAGATTTGAAGGGAGTGGTGTGCCTACAATTTTGGACATCCTCCTAAAGAGTGGTCAATCCAAAAGTCATTGTTCCTTCTCGGCAAGAGAATCTCCAACTTCAAGAGATCCCCACCCTTTGAGAACCATAAAGTTTGTCTCATCGAGAAAAACAAGATTAAATCCAAATGAGCCTTGTATGAGGGGGACCAAAGGGTTATTAACCTTCTGTAACACTTTAGATTTGAATCAGTTAGTTCTGCCCCTCATTTGTGGGATTCGGAGGTCCCAAGGGCACTAGTCCCATTCATTTGTAACTCGTTCTTCCTTTTTAATTAAAGCGTGGGAGAGTAGGCCAAGGCCAATCTTCCCTTTAAAAAAAAGAAAAAAAACAATTTAATGTTTGTATTAAGATCGTTGCTCTTTAAATTTAGAATTGGAACATCTGAAAATTTTGTAGTGACTTGAAATTTATTTGAATTTTTTTGGTTTAGAACTACCATCAACAATAGTCAAAATGATCTTGCCAACTCCCATAATAGGATAGGAGGAGTTGTTGGCGCATGTAACAGTATTCCATCTAGCGAAAAGCTCGAATGAAGAGAAGAAATTGTGTTGTGAGGTAATATGTTTGGTCACCCCACTATCAAAGAATCAAACATCTAAGTCTAGTGCAAACATGCATTGCTCATGAGAAGATGGGTCAAAACTGCAAACAGTAGTAAATGCCCATTCTTCTTCCTGCACAAGATTAGCAGACTCTATTTTCGATGTAGAGGCCTCTACAACAACCATTCCGGCTTCTTTCTTCTTTGCCTCTTTAGCAGCCAGTTTTGGACAGATCTTGATGACATGCTCATTTGCTTTATAGTATTTGCAAAAAAAATTCAACTTTTCTGATGTTGTCTCATCTTTGTCTTCCTTCTTCGAATGTGCAGCATTTGCATATTTCTGTTTACTAGTAGAAGAGCTCCATTTACCTTTGCCCTTCTGAATAGCCAAAAAATCTTGATCTGCAACAGGCATAATAGAACTGTTCTGCCTAGATTGGTCTTCGTGTAACAGAAAAGAGACTAAATCCTCAACTGACAAGGCATTTGGATTTCCTTTCATCATCAAACGAAGAGTAGAAGCAAATTTCTAATATGAGTCAGGAAGATGATTCAAAACGGTCTACATAATTGAGCTATCTCGTACAACTTCATGAGCAAAAATCAACTATTCTTCAAATCCTTGATCGTTGTGATAAAACTCACCATAGAATCATCTTCATTCATGTGCTCACTCTCCAATTGTATTCGGAGGTAAGCAACACGAGCCTCATTCCTACGTGCTACAATGTGGTAAGTGTATCCCAAGCATCCTTAGCTATTCTGCAGGAGCGAATGTGAGGAATAATGGAATGCTTGACAGTCAAATCTATCAATGCATGTGCTTGAGCATCTTTGCCATCCCAATGGATTTGTTCTGTAGTAGGTGCAACATAAATATTAGCACGAATAGAAATCTGCAGAATATCATCATCTTTGACATCATCTCCATCAGCTCTAGAACCTGTATTCATAGGTGTTACAGGATGTCTTTCAACAGCTTGCACAATATTCCATAGTCCTTTTGTGACCAATACATGATGCATCATATAAGCCCATAATGGGTAGTTGGTACCATTCAACTAATCCTCAACAACCAACATACAGAATATATCATTGCTTTTAGCCATGGCCGATGACTAAAATCCCTTGATGCAAAAAATTGATTGTATCTCAAAAAGTTAAACAGAACTGCCCAGACAAATTCTACTAAACCTATAGCAGACTTTGAGACGCTTATACTAGCAAACTGAAACTATTATATACCCTTGACATAGAAAGACAAAATAGCTTGCACAAGGGCTATGATAGTGTGTTTGGAGATTGAAACGAGCTCATATCACGATCTCGGCACCACATAGCAAAGTTGTTTTGATCTCTGAAACACCATGAGTATGCTTACTAAATTTTGTGTGATTCTGGGACTGCAACCGAAGAGGTATAGATAACACCCTACATTAAGTGGCGAACTGCTCTGATACCAATTGTTGGAGTTGGACGTTTGTGGAAGCACACGAACAACAAAAGGATGAAGAGGAAGCTTGGACCAACACACAATGCTGAATGTATTACCACCCGAATGTACAAAGATAAGTAGCCCATTAGGGCAATAGGCGCATATACAAGCCCACGGAAAAAACCTCATAAAGAGGGAAAAAAGTGCCCCGGCGGTCGTACAGTGTTCACACACATTACTACCTAAATATATCAAAAACAAAAAACTATATGAACTGAGAGAAGAAAACAAGGAGACACATGAACGCATGTTTTTGAAGCATGTGGGCCTACAAAGGAGGTATACTGGGATGAAGAGCTTCCACTAGTAGGACATTCGAAGCATATTGAAACTGAGGGATTGGGCGACACCACTTCAAGCAATCAGAAAAGGGGCGATGATGATACTTGTCAATGAATTGCAACCAAATAGACTTCCCCAGGTTGGTATAGTTTGGAGGGCCATCAACATGCATGGAAGCTCAACGTTTCCTTCGTTTTCTTTTGCATAATTGTGAGCATGAGACCTTGTGTTGTATGATGTTGTTATGTGGGATAAAGTGTTGGAGCAATTGTATCACCACATTAAACAATGAATAAGGTGTAAGGAAGAAGGTTAGGAGCCAGCATGTTTGAGGAGAGGCCTAACAAGGACTACTCATTACTTTACATGAATAGAGTGGGGTTTCATTGTCATATGCCACCTCCCAATCCAAAAGAAAACAATTGATTGACGAAAATGATGTCACTATTAGCATTAGACTCCTTTTTCCCGCTCTCGTTCTTCAAGACACAAAAATATACTCATTCTTTTTTTTGTATTTCTATCATTGTATCATTATGAAAATAAAAAAATAAATCCATGGAGGAGGTTGAATAGATCATTAAAAGGAGGCTTATCAAGAGGCAAGCAGGACAATGTCCCTGGATACAAGTAAACAAATTAGTGGAAACTTGGGAATGCGGACCATGATTCATAGTAGAATAAAATGGTTCAAGGTTGTTTGACCGCTTATCCTAGGTCATACTTTCCCTACCAATATTATCCCACATGAATGATCCAGAAGCTAGTTAATGCTCTGAAAAAAGTGAACTAGGATAAAGTCCCTCAAAAGAGGATTTAGTCTTTTATATAAGGTTACAAAATATTTTTACCATTCTAAAATACACAAGGTAGACAACCCACTATAGATAGGAAGGGATGTGAAAGCCCTCTTGAACAGGAAATCGTTAGAAGTAAAATATCTCAGCAATGATGGTTACATTAACTCTTCGAGATTTCTTGTGGATACTCTAATCCATTACCATCAGAGAACTTTGTGTCAAACATGTTGGAGCTCCATGAAAGAGAGATTCTATAAGAAAAATTTGAAGCTATGGAGTGGATCAATAAGGATGGAACCTTTAGATTTGTCAAATAAGGATGGAGGCTTTAGATTCATTCACCATCTCAAGATCTCATGGAGTAGCCATATTTCACTCTACCTAGAATAAAATTTCATCCTTAAAAAATTAACTTTACTCAATGATATAAAGTATATACTATCAATAAAAATAATTCTATAAACATTATAACTTACTTTGCATAAAGTATATACTATCAATAAAAATAATTCTATAAACATTGTAACTTACTTTGCATAGAACCAACTGGCATATCAACTTTAATCATATAGCATATGAAATCTTTTCTCCTTAAATGATTTTTTCTTGACATAGAAAAATATTTGCATTTTTTAATTTGAAAGAACGACATAGAAATTCGACTCGTAAGCTTATCAAGACAATATTCTCAGCTTGTAAAATCTTAATTATTATTTGTAATAATACAAAAATAGGCATATTCATATAATGAATTTGCAAAGAATCTTAGATCACAACATTGTCATCGCACATATATGACATTCGTTTTGTGCCATAAACTTAGTCATAGTTGTTATTATTTTATAATTATGAATACAAAATTATTTCAGTACATTAAATAAGAGATTTTATTCCATTAATAGTTATAAAAATAGAGAGATCATGGTTTGGATAAAAAATCAACACGAACTGATGACACTATATTTTTTGTGCCAATATTCACTACAACATATTGACCGTATATCGAGGCTTCTACTGAGGAAATTGAACGGCCACATTTTTTCCCTGATGTCAGTGTAAGTGCCGGTATAGGCGTCGGAACCAAAACGACGGTATAGGCACCGGTATAGACATCGGTATGGATGCCAATATGAGTGTTGATATAAGCATTAAAAATGCTGACCCTCATATCGAAGCCCATACCGGCCTCTATACCGGTGATTGTTGGGTGTACTCTCATGCATACTAACGACCATGCTGGGAGTACCATCACTCATACTGATGACTATATCTACAAAGTTTTTTTTGGGAAGAGTGTGTTGTCTTTTTGCGACAACAACATTACCACGATGTTGTTTAGCAAAAGACAATACACTCTACCCAAAAAAACAAAGTACATATGATGTGTACTCTAATGGCAATAAAAATATGATTTCATAAAGAACAATACTATTGGACACGAAAGAGATGATCAGAATGAACCATGAACCATGTACAAAAACAGTTATATATTTCATAAATGAAGCATGTACAGGAGTGTGGGAAACCATTTTCATATATGAGGCAAATACAAAATGTGGCAAAGCACTGCCATATAAAAATCAAATACAAAGTTCTAGTGCACCACTGCCATATATGAGCCAAATACAAAATTGTGGCACAGCACTGTTATACACATGCATAGAGGGATCAAAACATCCATATCGGCAGTCCTGCAATAAAGAACATTCATGAAATAAGATAAAATCACATGAGATTTACAAACAACAAGCAAAAACCAAGTTTCTAAATTCATCACCTCATCACAGATGCTCCCATGAAACGACTGCATCGTATCCCTCCAATGTTGATATATTTAGGTAGTGATGTGTGTGAACACACTAGGACTGCCAGGGCACTTTTTTTCTTCTTTAGGAGGCTTTTTTTGCCCAGCCTGCATGTATGCCTATTGCTCTACCAGGCTACTAATCTTTGTACATTCTAATGGTAATACATTCAGTATTTTGTGTTGTGCTCCAAGTTTCTTCTTCTTCCTTGTGCTCTTCACATGCTTCCATAGATGTCTAACTCTAACAATTGGTATCAGAACAGGTCAGCGCTTCATCTAGAGTGTCATCGACACCTCTTCGGTTGCAATATCAAAATTGCATAAATTTTGGTGAGCATACTCAGCGTGTTTTTCAGATCAAAACATCTTCACTCTGTCATGCCGAATTCGCGATATGAGCTCGTTATGGCCTTTGAACGCACTATCGTAGTGCTTGTGCAAGCTATTTCATATTTTTGTGCCAAAGATATATACCAGTTTCGGTTCGCCATTACAAGCGTTTCGAAGTCTGCTACAGGTTTAGCAGAATTTGTCTGGGCAGTTCTGTTCAACTTTTTGAGATACAATCAAGTTTTTGCATCAAGGTATTTTAGTAACCGGCCATGGCTAAAAGTAGTGATGTATTCCGTAAGTTGGTTGTTGACGATAAGTTGGATGATACCAACTACCCATTATGGGCTTATATGATGCGACATGAATTGGTTGCAAAAGGACCGTGGAACACTGTGTAGGGTGTTGAAAAACATCCTATCACACATGCAACTGTTACAACTGCAGATACTAAAGCTGATGTAGAAGGTGTCGAAGATGATGCATGATATTCTGCAAATTCATGTTCGTGTTGCGGTTTCTACTACACCTACTGCAGATTAAATTTGCTGGGATGGCAGAGATACCACACACATGCATTGATAGCTTTGTCTATCAAACATGCCATTATTCCACACATTTGCTCTTGCAGAACAGCTAAGGATGCTTGGGATATGCTTACCACATTGTACCAAGCAAGGAATGAGGCTCATTTTGCTTACCTCCAAAAACAGTTGGAGAGTGAGCACATGAATGAAGGTGATTCTATGGAAAATTTTCTATCAAAGATCAAAGACTTGAAGGAACACTTTATTTCTACTAATGAGGTTATACGAGATAGCTCACTTGTGTAGACTGTTTTGAATGGACTGCCTGATTCATATCAGAGTTTTGCTTCTACTCTTTGTTTGATGATGAAAGGCAATCCAAATGCCTTATCATTTGAGGAGCTAGTCTCTCTTCTGTTGCAGGAAGATTAGTCCAGGCAGAATAGGTCCATTATGTGTGTTGCAAATCAAGTTTCTTGGCTACTCAGAAGGGCAAACGAATATGGAGCTCTTCAATTAGTAAGGAGAAATCTGTTAATTCTGCACAATCGAAGAGGGAAGACAAAGATGAAAAGAAATCAGAAAAGTAGAGCTTGTTTTGCAAGTACTGTAAAGGAAATGATCATATCATAAAGAACTATCCAAAATTGGTTGCTAAAGAGGCAAAGAAGAAAGAGGTTGGAATGGTTGTTGTAGAGGCCTCTACACCAAACATAGAGTTTGCTAATCTTGTGCAAGAAGAAGAATGGGCATTTATTACTGTTTGCAGTTTTGACCCATCTTCTCGTGAATAGTGCATATTTGCAGTAGACTTAGATGTTTGATACTTTGGTAGTGGTGCGACCAAACATATCACTTCATAGGTGCATTTCTGGTTGAACGTGGGATAAAACACCAGTGATTAATGTCATATACACCTCAATAGAATGGAGTTGCAGAATGTAAGAATAGGTCACCCATGGAGATGACGAGGTGTATGGTCAAGAGTCAGGCTTTACCACATAGTTTCTGGCTTGAGGTTGTTATGTGTGCAACATAGGTACTTAATAGGTGTCCCACTAAAGCGTTGAAGTCTATCAGTCCATATGAGGCTTCGCATGATCACAGGCCATCTATTGCTGATATGCGTGTTTTTGGTTGTTTGGCATATGCATTAGTGCCTGAACAACATCACAAAAAATTGGATGATAAAGTAGTAAAATGTATTTTTGTTGGGTATAGTTATGAAAGTAAAGGCTATCGTCTTTATCATCCACAGATTAAACGCAATCTAGTTATCCATGATGTCATTTTTGTGGAAGATGCTTTGTGATGAGACCGAGCCTGTTTTGTTTCATGAAGCATATAATTCTGAACATTGGATGGCCGTAATGTAATCTGAATATGATGCTATCATGAAAAATGATAGCTGGTCTTTATGTGACTTGCCTCCTGGCAAGAAGTCCATTAGCACTCAGTAGGTATACAAGCTGAAGCATAAGCCTGATGCAACAGTTGATAGGTATAAGGCGAGGCTTGTTGCAAAGGGTTATGCACAAGAAAGAGGCATTGATTTTGATGAAACCTTTGCACCTACTTCCCAAATGACTACTGGTCGTAGCATTTGTGCACTTGCAACTCATCATGCTTGGAATGTACATCAGTTGGACATTAAAAGAGCATTTCTGAATGGTGAATTGCATTAAGAAGTGTAAGTTTTTCAGCCCCGTGGCTTTGTGCAGAAAGGGCATGAAAACCAGGTGTGGACGCTAAAGAAGGCATTATATGGTTAAAAGCAAGCACCACATGCTTGGTATGAAAATATACATGCCTATCTGATTGCACATGGTTTTGAGAACAATCCAATTGAAAGCACCTTATATGTCAAGCATGCTAATGATGTATTTATGATCATTGTGGTGTATGTTGATGACATGTTGCTTATTGCACCTCATGAGAAGCATATTGCCGATTTCAAGGCTGATTTACATCCCTCATTTGAGATGTCTGATTTGGGGCATTTGCATCATTATTTGGGCATTCAGTTTATGCATGTTGATGGTGGAATGGCTCTATGTCAAACAAAATATATTGACACATTATTGCAGTGTTTTGGCCTTGAGGACTGTAAACCTATTGCCACTCCCATGGAGATAGGTTTACGATTGAGTCTTCATGATGTTGGAGATGCATTTGATGCTGTTCTCTATCAACAGGTTGTTTGATGCTTGATTTACTTATGCATTACTCGGCCAGATATTCAGTTTTTTATCTCACAGATGAGCAGGTTTATGCATTTCCCAGGAGTCAAGCATTGGCAGGTGGTTAAGCGCATCTTTCGCTACTTGAGTGGTACTTGACTACTTGGGTTGTTTTATCCCAAGGGGGGATCCCTACCACTAGATTTGCATGCTTTTTTTGACTCTGATTGGGTTGGTTGCTATGACACTCATGTGTGCACTAGTGGCTTTTGCTTCATGCTTGGTAGCTCATGTATATCTTGGTTGAGCAAGAAGCAACCTACTATGGCCACTTCTAGTTGTGAGGTTGAGTATAGGGCAGCTTTCAGAGCGACTGTTGAGTGTGTGTGGCTCAGATGTGTTAGGCTGCCGGATTGGCAAAATGTAATCTTATATTTTCATATACCGCACGCACCGAAAGGGCGTAGCAAAGTGATGTAACCCTTTTACCCATTAATGAAGAGACATTACGTAGTTCTGCGAAGAAGAGGAGACGAGATCGCCAGACTATCTGTCTGGGCGATTCGTGATCTTGCGAAGACACGGTGATGCCGAATTTATAGATATTTGGAGTATTGTTAAGTCTGTTCTTATTCACTTGCCATAATTTACTATTAATACAGTAATATTGCCTTAACATCAATAAGTCTGTTTGGCTGTGTGATTAATGACTTGCGCGATAACATATTGTGTGAGGATAACCGTAATTGAAGAATTATAACTGTGTAACCAAAGAATTGCCTTGACGTATATCTGCTACTTAGTACATAGTTAAGTGGGGAAAATCATATAAAGGGCCTCTGCACTATGAGACCCCTACCATCCCCAAGAACCCGAAAAAGAGATTAAAAAGTGACTTGATGAAAGTCCTTTTTAACACTGGTGCCGTCTATGGGAAGATGGCCGTAGATTGAGAATAATCAGAAAAGGCAGAGCAGTACATAAAGCAGGTGGTGTAAAAGCGATATATGCCAGTTACCCGGTCCGGCGAGTCCTATCCAAAGTATAGGAGAGACCAGCATCCCTGGGCAGTGCCTAATCTATTAGGGACACCCCCAGGTGGTAGAAGTACAGGCCATTTAAGCCTAGTGGTAGAAGGATCGGAGCCAGTTAGCAGTGATTCCGGTGCGAGTTCGATGACCCATGATAAGATTCCGGTGGATTCTAGTGTGATTCCGGTACTTTCTGAAGAAGGTACAGTAACTTCTGAGTGTACAGAGACGCAGTGCGCAGTTAGTCCAACGCTAACTGGTCAGAATTCGACTATTGTCGGTGACAAAGTTGTGTTACCGAGTGAGACTGTTTCTAGTGAAAAGATAACCTGGTGTGGTGAAAGTTCAATAAGTTCCGGTGAGAGTGCGGTACCATTTAATGGGAATTTGAAGTTTTTTGGTGACAGTGCAATACTACCTGATGGACGTTTATTACGTTCACCACTGTCCGGGGCAAGCCTCTCTAGTTACGATACCAAAGCTGAGGAGAGATTATTGGATTTGGAGATAAGTAAGAGATTCAACGCCATTTTCGAGCCGAAAGGTGAGGAGTCTGATAATACAGATTTGGAAGGACAAGAGACACCTCATCAACCTACAGTTAACAACAATACTACTCACAATAGTACCATGAGTGGTTCACAGTCTCAGCAACAGACACCCCCACAGCCGCAACCGCAGTTTCAGCAACAGCAACAACAGCAGCCGCAACCAATTATACCAGTTCGACTGGTGCTAACAGGAGTGACTTACACAAAGTTCGGTGGATTTCCGCGTGACGACCCTGATGCACATGTGCACACCTTTGAGATCAGTTATGCCGTATTAAATCACCCACCCGACCCGGCGTATAAGGCCATTGTGTTTCAGGCCACACTCGTCAATGAAGCAGCGAGATGGCTAATAGAGTATGATATCAATCATTTCGGTACTTATGATGAGGTAAAGAATGCATTCTTGCAGAGGTTTCGATTAAAGAAGAACCCTGCAGAGATATTTGATTACTTGCAGAACAATCGGCAAAAGTCCCATCAGAGTGTCCAAGAGTATGCGACATTGTTTGGAATGCACCTGTGGTAGCTGCCATCGGTGCATGCTCATCTGCCTGATGATGTCATCACATAGTGGTTTATAAATGGCTTAAATCCGGAGCTCAAACAAATCATGATCATCCGTTGTGTGGATGGAATGACACTGGATGCTGTTAGGCAATGGCCCTACAACTAGAGCATGAAGTTGGAGGATTTACAGAGGACTTGGAATGGTTGAAAGCCAGTAAGAATGCAGCTGATGATCTATCCAAGCAGGTGTATTGTACCAAGTGCAAAAATCCAGGGCACACTAGTTCCACATGTGCCCTTAACCAGATGTATCGTGCCATCTGTAATACAACAAGACATTCAATGGAAACCTGTGCATATAATGCCAAGGTGCAGGGTAGAGCAACCATAAACGCCATCATACAAGAACCAAGTTAGCCAGGAACCCATTATGTGCCACCACAGATGCGAACCAATCAGTCGCAAGGATATAGGAATTATCGGGGTCAGCGGAACACCAATTTCAATGCAAACTGATGGCAGGCGAGTACATCAATAGATGGTACTTCTCTTCCACCCCCTCGGTGTCATTTTTGCGGTGAGGTTGGTCACATTTGTCGATTCTGCAAAGAAGTAGCAGAGTATGACAAAAGGAAGAAGGAGCGACAAAATCCCATGACCAACATGGTTTATATTTCACTAGTGAGTCACAAGCAGCTGTAGCGCAGACTAGATGTGGTAAGGAGTTGCAATCACCAACATGGTTTATATTTCACCAGTCGAGTCACAAGCAGCTGTAGCGCAGACTAGATGTGGTAAGGAGTTGCAATCAAGTGTTCGAGCCTAGTATCCATGAGCAGCAGTAGATGTTTGCAAGGCCTAGTCAATGGACAGCTAAGGAGCCGACTGTGTTTCCTGACCCCATTCCAATAACACAGGCCCCTCTGCCACAGGCAAGCGCGAATGCATAGAGTTCTGCTTTTACAACATCAGAATCGTCACCGGAATCAATGATAACCACAGCCCCACCAGATCTGATATGGGATGTCCTATCTAAGGCATCCATCACCCTCCCTTTGGGACAGTTGCTTGCATTAGTGGCAGGAGTAAGGCAGCAATTCCAACAGCAGGTTAGTCCCGGACCTTCGTGTACTCCGACGACTGCAACCATACAATCGGAAATTGATTCTACGGTAGATCATTCAGTCCCATTGATCACCGTCTGGCATAAAAACCAGAAGATTAGTCAAGTGTTAATCGATGGTGCAACTGGTGTGAATATTGCGACAGCCGCGCTCCGCAAGAAATTGGGTTGGACCCAAATTGAACCCGTGCAAATTTTTGTACGAATGGCAGACCAATCTCGAGTCCATCCGGTGGGATTAGTCCGTAATATTCCTATTACCTTGCAAGGAACCACATTCAAAATGACTTTTGTAGTTCTCGAATTACGAGAATCGAGCCTCGTCGACTACAATTTACTGTTCGGACGACCATGGCTGAAGCAAGCCAAAGTTGTACAGGATTGGTCAGCGCAAGAGTTAACTTTCAAAGACAATCACCAGAAATATGTAGTTAAATTGGTTGCTATGCAACCCTGTGATCTTCATGCATGACCATATGTAGCGGAGCCGGTTCATATGTTGGATGGATTATCTGATGATGAGAAAGAGGCGTTCTTGAAGGCCAATAAGGATCTGATCTCATTAGGTAGAGTAGATCTCCAATCAGTAGTAGACAATTGGTGTCCGGCAGCTTGTACGATCATACGAGTGACCGAAAATGCAGAAGCAGATGATCACGTACGATTTGGGTGACACGGTCAACCCACGACCAGTTAAAATTAAGGTAGGGTTAGCAAAGACATTTCAAGATGATTTGGTACAACTCCTGCTGAATTTTCCGATGTTTTTGCTTGGGATTATAGAGATATGAAAGGCCTTGACCCACGGATTTATCAACATCGAGTAGTACTCAAACCGGATGCGAAACCAATTAACCAACCAAGCTACATAATGAATCCTAATTATGCAGCGCAGGTTAAGGCTGAACTTGATCGTCTACTAAAAGTGGGCTTTATTGTGCCAATTGAGCATGCTGAGTGGATTTCACCAATAGTGATTGTTCCGAAGAAAAATAAACAGTTGTGTATCTGTGTCGACTACCAGAAACTCAATGCCGCCACTGTACCAGATTCGTTCCCTCTCCCCTTTCTCGACACAATGCTCGACAAGGTAGCAAGACATGAGATGTATTCTTTTCTGGATGGGTACAGTGGATATAATCAGGTGAGGATGGCAGAACAGGATATACCGAAGACAGCTTTTATAATGAACTGGGGTGTCTATGCTTGCACTGTAATGTGGTTGGGTTTAAGGAATGCCCCGAGTACCTTCCAAAGATGCATGCAAGAAGTCTTTTCACCCTACCTAACTACCTTTATGCAAGTATATCTGGATGATTTTTCCTTATTTGGCAAGACTTCGGTGCATCTCTATCATTTACGATGCTGCTTTGAAAAATGCCGAGAGTACCGATTATGTTTGAATCTGACCAAATCTGTTTTTGCAGTCTCATGTGGTAAACTACTCGGCCATATTATCTCTAAACAAGGAATACAGGTCGATCCGGATAAAGTAGCAGCCGTGTTAGAAGCACCAGTCCTAATGACACCGAAAGAAGTTATGCGCTTTCTTGGTCAAATCCAGTGGCATGGCAGGCACTTACGGTGGTTAGCTCACTTAGCAACACCACTTAACAGGCTTATGACCAGCGCTCTACGATAGTATGATTGGACACAGGAGTGCTAAAATGCATTTGATCGTTTAAAGGTTTTATTGACACAGGCCCCAATTTTGCAACCACCTGATTGGAAACGTCCGTTCCATGTCTTTGTGGATGCATCGGATATAGCTATTGGTAGCGTATTAATGAAGCAAACTGACAAATGGTTCCGGCCTGTATATTATGCAAGTCGCATTAGCCCCTGCCGAAAGAAACTACTCAGTGAGCGAAAGAGAGTGTCTCAGGTTGGTGTATTCTGTTAAGAAGTTCTGACATTATTTGTTGGGCCGCAAAATTCACCTTCAATGTGGATCATGCCGCACTCGTGTATTTGGTCCGGCAGCAACATTTAGGCGGAAGACTGGCGAGATGGGTATTACTGCTACAGGAGTTCGAATATGACGTTATTCATCGACCTGGTACAGCACATGCTTTAGCAGATTTTCTATCGCGACTGGATTCCGGTGAGCCTCCGGTAGGGGTTGATACTACACCGTCCATTTACGTTACTGCGACCACTTCTGAAGACTCTACAGAACCCCCTCTTGCTACTACCTACTATGATATTCTACTAACTTTTCTCACGGATGGTTGTCTCCCTGCTAATACTCCTGTTGCTTTACGCCAAAAATTTGCGGTCTACAAGAGACGATTCCGGTTGGTTGTGGTCAATTATATTACGTAGATCAGACTTTTGTTTTGCTTCGATGCATCCCAACACATGAATCCGCATCCGTGATGGCCATGGCTCATTCATCGCCTACTGGAGGACATTTTGCCACTGATCTTACCCACCGGAAAATTTTACACAGTAGGCTATGGTGGCCTACCATGTATCGAGATGTTGTTTAATATGTGCAGTAGTGTGATATTTGTCGACGATCTGGACAGCCTTTACAACAACACTTATTCCCACTTCAACATGTTCTACCTCTGGAGCCGTTTCAGAAATGGGGTTTAGACTTCATTGGTCCCATAACACCCCCAACTACTCTCACCAACAGCCGCTATATCTTGACTTGTACTGATTATGCCACTCGGTGGGCGGAGGCTTGGGCCTTACGGTCGGCCACAACAGTTTTGGTGGCTAAATGCCTAATTAAGGACGTTTTCCCTCGTTATGGGTTGCCTTTGGAAATCGTCACAGACCAAGGTACACACTTTGTTAACCACTTAATGCAAGCATTGACCGAGACTTTTCAGATTGTCCACAAATTCAGCTCGCCTTATTATCCCCGTGCCAATGTTTTGGCCGAGAGTACCAATAAGACTTTGTTGAATATACTGCGCAAATTGATCCTGGAATGTCCGGAACGCTAGGACCAGCTCTTACCTGTAGTCTTGTGCGCTTACCAGACCATGTACAAGGTGGCAACCGGATCAACTCCGTTCAAGCTTGCTTATGGATTGGAAGCCATTGCACCGGTGGAAGTAGTAGTGTCGAGCCTGCAAGTTGCTTTATCTCAGAAACTGCTGCCAGAAGAGTCCTTTCCATTTTGGTTGGATATGCTCAGATCTTTGGATGAACACCGCTCGGAAAGCTTTATGATCCTGCAAGAAGTTCAGCTACACCAAGCTCGGACACATGATCGCTTTCTCCAAACCCCTGTCTTTTCGGTGGACCAGATTGTTTTATTCTATAATGCGAAAGACAATAGCTCTGCAGGTAAATTTAAATTACGGTGGTTCGGCCCTTACTGGATTACTGAGCAAGTGGGACCCGCTACTTTTTGGTTGGCAACCTTAATCGGAGTTCCTCTTCCAAAAGTGATCAACGATTCTAAACTTCGCCCCTATCATCCGATGACGTAATACCTGAGATATCTTCGGTCCGTTTTCTTTTTCCGTATTACTCATTTTTTTTCTCGGTCTAGTATTTTAGTCGACCATGCACTGTAATCTTCTCGTTTTGATATCTAAATATGATTAATCCCCACCCTGTGTTACCGTTTCTGCTCCTGCATACATGCCGTAATTATGACGGATATCTGTCCAATACCACGTGATGATTAGGGTTTTCGACCGCCTGATGTCGCCCGTGTGTCTACTCAATCTTGTTTCTTTTATTGTTAATCACTATTGTGTTTGTGTGCTTGTGCGGTATTTGTTTTCTGTGTTCTTGTGATTACTCGTGCTCGCCATGGAAGCTCTCGCGAATGTTGCCACCTTCCATGCTGGACTCACTCCTGAGGTGCGTGAGTATCTACACACCCGTGGTCTTTTGGCCTTCGCTGAATCGCCTTCACATTCAGTGGAGTGTCAACCCTGCTATGCATAGATCATTTTTGCCATCGCCTCTACACCTGCTACAAAGCAGTGTGGCCCATAGCTTGTTTACCATCACGAGTCGTTATCACTTTAGCTTCGTTTGTCGATGCCTTCCGACTTCCTCGGGAAGGATTGGAGAATGGTCCACTTCTTCCCATAGCCACCATGAAAGCGTTGTTTCCCCGGCACTCATCTAATGAGTACGCCATTCTGTGTAGATCTGAACCGGAGTGTATAGCTCTGCAATTTTTAGTCGCTATTTTGAACTTACAAAAACGCACCTATGGTATCTCTCGCCCCTTTAATTCGATGATCGATATTGCATCCCGTGAAACTGTCAATTTCACATCCTTTTACTTCCGGCACATTCACGGTGAATGTGTCGTGATTATCAAACAAGTTACTAAGGGTGACCTTCCACGTTCTCATCTACCCCATATCCTCACCTTTCTCTTTCCAGCAATCCAAGCCTCGCAACCCCCTCCAACCGCTCCCTTCTTGTTGCATGAAGAATCTACTCAAATGCTCGAGGATGAGGAAGATGATGATGCAGACCTGTTGCAACTTTTTTGCCGCAAACGCAGATGTGTTAGCCCCTCCGAAAGTCAAGTGCAGGGATCAACTGGTGGACATGACGAAGAAGTCTTCCACGACACTGCTACATCTATCCATGTCGATTCCTCCGTCCCTTCTTATCCAATTAAGCAACAGGAGCAAGATGTCAACATGGAAGACTCCGAAGAAGTTTCTTCTCGGGCGGATTCTCATCAGCAGAATCACAACGTTGTGAAAGAGATTGTTGTAGAAATTATTAATGAAGTGATTGTCATGGTTGACGCTGTGATGGACACTACGGCGACAAAGCACAATACTACCATAATAGTACTGGTCCACAACCCTCTTCTTCGCCTTCCTCCTCCAATGAACCTTGTTGAACCTGCTATTCCTGAAGTATTCACTACTCCATCATCTTCCCCCGATTACTCTCCACCACCCTCCCCTCACCTATTATCAGCCTCTTCATCCCAACCACTTCCTCCACTTCCTTCTCTGATTCCAATGTTTAATGAATTAGAATCAATGGGTCGTCTCTTGATTCAATTTTCTCAACAATTACCTCTTCAAATGAAGCTGGCAACCGACAATATCAGACAGGATCTGCAAGGCAAAGTTTATTTGTTAGAGGTAGATATTGCTCCGTTGCAGGAAGAAGCCAATGCAGTCAAGGTAGAGAACCATGCCCTGCATGTGCAGCTTCAACAACTTCAAACAAGGATTGTAGAGCAGGACACCTTGATTGCCCAACAAGATGCAGCAGTGGCTGAGTTAAAATCCAAGGATGTTCTTTTAGCTTCTCGTGATGAAGAGATCAAGTAGTTAAATCAGTTGGTACAGGATAAGGAAGATGCTCGGGTTGCTCTAGGCAACTTATTGGATGAAACGTGTGAATCTCTTGCGTTTGTTACCCAAAAAGGAGAAGAAATGGCAGACTTAGCTATTCAGAACACTGAGGAATTAAAGCTAGTATCTGCTGAACTACTGCAGAAGAGATGAGACTTGGATGCACAAACGGCTCAGACAATTCAGATAAAGAAGGAAATTGAAGGTACTATGAAAGAAAGGGATGCTTATTATAAAACAATTCAATATCAAGCTCAAGAGCTCGAACGTAGAGAAAAGCAGCTAGGCTTTCAAGCAGAGAGACTATCCAGAATAGATGGTCAAATTGCTGATATGAGATTGAGCCGAGATGCAGCCATTGCCAATGATTTTTATTTGCAAGAAGCCTTTTTGCAGACGCAGACCGACGCTTTGATGAGTCAGGTTATTGCGGCGAGTTTAGTACGAACTGACGCAGAGTTCATGGAGCCGGAAACCTTAAAGCTGATGTTGGATTCATTAAAACAGAAAATAACTAGGACTTTCAAATTAGCTAGAACCTTGTATATACAAGGCATCGTCAATGAGCCTTAAGTTTATTTTCTTTGCGGGTTCAAGTCCACCGTGCGTGCCAGTGTTAGGCCGTCGGATTGGCACAATGTAATATTATATTTTCATATACCGCACGCACCGAAAGGGCGTAGCGAAGTGATGTAAGCCTTTTACCCATTAATGAAGAGACATTACGTAGTTCTCCGAAGAAGAGGAGACGAGATCGCCAGACTGTCTATCTGGGCGATTCGCGATATTGCGGAGACACAGTGATGCCAAATTTACAGATATTTGGAGTATTGTTAAGTCTGTTCTTATTGACTTGCTGTAATTTACTATTCATACAGTAATATCGCCTTAACATCGATAAGTCTGTTTGGCTGTGTGATTAATGACTTGCGCGATAACATATGGTGTGAGGATAACCGTACTTGAAGAATTATAACTCGATAACCGAAGAATTGCCTTGACGTATATCTGCTACTTAGTACATAGTTAAGTTGGGAAAATCAGATAAAGGGCGTCTGCACTGTCAGACCTCTACCATCCCCAAGAACCCAAAAAAGAGATTCAAAAGCGACTTGACGGAAGTCCTTTTTAACAGATGCCTTATGGCTGATTTGGGTGTTGGTTAGTCTTCTGCCACCACCATCTTCACTAACACTCAAAGTGCATTGGGAGTTGCCAAAAACCCTGTGTGCCATGCTCGCACTAAGCACGTTGAGGTGCATTATCGTTATGTCAAGGAGAGGTTCCCTGTTGGGGAGATCAACTTGGCATATGTGCCCTCATAGGAGAACATTGCAGACCTTTTGACGAATGCTCTATCTAGGGAGAAGTTTGAAGCTTTCCACAAAGCTTTGAGCTTACTTACTTTTATGGAGTGATTTCAACATAGCTTGGCACTTACTTATACATGAGTGCAAGCTCCTTGTTCACCGCATCACTCCCAAGGGGATTTGTCGATATATTTAGGTATTGATGTGTGTGAACACACTAGGATCACTAGGGCACTTTTTTCACTCTTTAGGAGGTTTTTTTTCCCCTGGCTTGTATATACGCCTATTGGCCTAATGGGCTACTAATCTTTGTACATTCTAGTGGTACTGCATTCAGTATTGTGTGTTGTTTTCCAAGCTTGTTGTTCTTCCTTGTGTTGTTCGCGTGCTTTTGCAGACGTCTAACTCCAGCATCCAAGTCCTCCAATAGTGCAATCAATCCATGAGGATATCCATACGCCTTTTCATTCGTGTTGCAGGATGACCCATTGTCAGCTCCTGCAACAAATATACAAAATGTTTGATGAACATACATGATATGCTTAACACAAACAAATTCAATAAACCAAATGGTACTTACAAATTCGTGATGCATAGTATCATGTTTACCACTTGCCAAATGTGATGGTCCAACCGTATCTAAACGTGTGGCTGTAGCACCCCACTACTAGCGATATCAATCAAGAGTCTTCTGTTGCTCATCATGAATCATATCTCACTCCTCTAGATCTAACCATATAGGCTTTGGTAAGCCTGCTCTGAAAGCATCACGAGCCTTAGATCGTGGATGTGACATAACTTCATGTGCAGTGTGCAGAATCCACTTTGAACTGACAAGAGGATGCCCATGTGCTGGCCAGAACTCTTGATAAATTTTCTTTATGACATAATTTTTTTGATCTGTATCTTGTTCACTCCATTTCAACATGATAGAGTGTCCAAATTGTATGGAGCAAAGCTATCGTATATGCTGACGCATGGCCTTTTTGAACATCCATCACCGGAGCTCCATCATGGATACTATATACCTTGGTATCATCATGGTCATGAGCATCCCAAGGTGTACATGGTGTTCCACGTGCTATACCATGTGGCGTATGTACATGTGAGGTACTCACTCTAGGAATAGAAGTGGGTGATACAACATCTGTCACGCTACCTCTAGAGCAGCTGCCTCCTATAGAGCTACCTGTAGATCCAGTCCTAGAAACTCTTTCTCTAGGGCATGACCTCGCCCTAGGAGATGGGCCAACATCTGTATCACACTGAAGTGTTGAACGCACACGTCTACTACTAGAGCCACTAGGGGATGGCTAAGAAGATGATCATGGTGGATTCATAAAGCTAGGAGACATACCTCCGTCGGGAGTAGCACCGCCGATAGGAGTGACACCGGTGGGAGTGAGGCCGATAGGAGTGACGTCGGTAGGATTGAGGCCGACCGGAGTCAAGCCAGTAGGAGTGCGGCCGGGGGGAATGCTACCATGATCGATCTAGTATTGTGATGCAGCGGCCATATATGCGGGAGGTACCTAAGATATGAACTCTAAGAACTACTCCTCTGTCATGGAATGTGCAGTGACTGGAGTATTGTCTCCCATTGTGCTCTATAACAAAAGAACTCAAATAATTAGCATACGATAATAAAGATAATATAGAGATGGTAGTGTACAAAAGAACATAGCAAAAAAAAAAACAAAACTTACTATGTACAAGTGTTTGATTCAAAACTCCTCTATTCTAGCATCCTCTTGGAGATCCGATGCACACTGAATATCTATCTCCAATCAAAGTCTTATAGAGAACTAGGCCAGTCATGCATCATCCAGATAAGTATGCTTTGCACTCGCACGTCTCATCTTCTTATAGGTTGAGACATGTCATGCATAATAATCCCACCCCATAAAATGTACAACTCTTCCACAAGTGGTGCAAGGTATACATCCATGTTTCTTACCTTATACTTACCTGGCATAATAAGAGCTAATAACAAATGACCCTTCTTTGTGGCTAGCCATGGTGGGATGTTATAATTGACCAAACATAGAAGCCATGTGCTCCATGAAGATCTACGTAAACCAAATGGATTTACTGCATGCATAATTAGGCCTAGACATATGTTTTGAAGCTCACTAGCAAACTCAGGTCACTTACTATCTATGTGTTTCCAAGCATCAGAGTCAGCCGACACTCGCATTACACCATCTGTAGACGTGCTCGTTGCATACCATGACATTAACTCAGCTATGGATTTGCATCTAAACATGCTCGTAATTTGTGGAATGATAGGAAAGTGGCAAAGAACCTTTGCGGGGATTGCTTTGCACACAAGGTCTTCTCTTAATCTATTTGCTCCACAATTTGGACATATGTGGAGATGCTCATACTCATTTTGAAAGAGGATGCAATCATTCAGATAAGCTTCAATCTTAGTCTAGTCAATTCCAATAGATTGTAAAAGTCTTTTTGGATTTCCACATGTTGGAGGCATGTCATTGCCCTCTAGCAAAAATTGATCTCTAAGAAGCCTGCAATAAACAATTAGAACGATATAAGTAAATAAAGTTATTTTGATATAGCAATGAAAGTTTATTTCAAATCCACTTACATGAACAATTCCGAGACACTACTATTTGACCATCCATAAATGGATTGTAGATTGAGCATCACGAGTGACGCATGTAGTACAGATATCTTTGCTCCATTGTACAGTGGTAAATGAGCTATTCTTCACATGCTTTTGTATTCTTCATCAGCTTCTGATCGCAGAAATTATGTTTTGTCCATGAAACTCATAACATCTTGTCCACCATCATGATCTTCGTCCATCTCATAAAATGCTTTGAGCATTTCTTCCATGTATTCATTCTATGTAACGCTATTAGTACCTTGTACTTCTAACTCCTTTTTTGTTCTCTTCTGTCCACCAGAGGTTACCAGTGCAATGTCGTTTGGGTCCACCTGCTCACCAGGGGGACCATGCGAGTGGTAGCATAGGTTTTTTAGTCGACTTTTATTAGAGGATCCATACTCTCTAACATATGCAATACAAATCCATTGTTTTTTATAAATTTGATGTTTGCACTGAGTGCAAGGTCATTCAAATCTCTCCTTTGGATTGAAACTAGACATCTGATACGATATGGACATTTTAGAGCATTTGATTTTTCTTATTCAACTTAAAAATCATAATCCAAAAGACTTAAACCTAAAATATATATAGATTTAGTTACATATTTTATATTTTTTATTTTCTTTTTCTTATTCATACTAAAACCTAGAGACCTAAAGACCTAAAAAAACCTAAAACCCTAATCCTAAAGACCTAGACCTAAAACATGTATATGTGTATATGCATGTGTATATGTATGTGTATATGTATGTGTATGTGTACATATATTATGTGCGTATATGTGTGTATGGATGTGTAATCAACCTAAAAATAACTATCCTACCATTTTATTTATAATTTGATAACAAACCCTAAAATATTAAAATCGTTAAAATCGTATTTCTATATATTAATTAATTTATTTAAAACACTAGCTCTTTTCATATTTAGTTATCTATATCGTTATCCTATTTTCTATATATATCCTTATATAAATTTAATTGAATTATATGTATGTAAAAACCCTAAAACCCCAATCCTAAAGACATAGATCTAAAATACCTATATGTGTGCATGCCTGTGTACATACATGTATATATGTATATGTATTATATATCTATGTGTGTATATATGTTATGCTTGTGTAAATACCCTAAAACCCTAATCCTAATGACCTAGACCTAAAACATTTATATGTGTCTATGCATGTATATATATATATATATATATATATATATATATATATATATATATATATATATGTATGTATGTATGTATGTATGTATGTATGTATGTATATGTATGTGTGTGTGTGTCTATGCATGTGTATATATATGTGTATGTGTTTATATATTTAATTTGATAAAAAACCTTAAAATCCTATTTTTGTATATTTAATTATATATATTTAATTAATTTATTTAAAACACTAGCTCTTTTTATATTCATTTATCTATACAATCATCTTATTTTTTTATATATATATTTATATATCTTGATTTTTTCCTAATTTTTCTTTATTTTTTCCTTATATAAATTTAATTGAATTATATGTATGTAAAAACCCTAAAAACCTAATCCTAAAGACCTAGACCTAAAATACGTATATGTGTGTATGCATGTGTATATACATGTATATATGTTTATGTACTATATATGTATGTGTGTATATATGTTATGCATGTGTAGAAACCCTAAAAGCCTAATCCTAAAGACCTAGACCTAAAACAATTATATGTGTGTATGCATGTGTATATGTATATATATATATATGTATATGTGTATGTGTATATATATTTAATTTGATAAAAAACCTTAAAATCCTATTTTTATATATTTAATTTATTTATTTAAAACACTAGCTCTTTTCATACGTATTTATCTATATAATTATCCTATTTTTTTATATATATTTATTTATATATTCTGATTTTTTCTTAATTTTTTTATTTTTTCCTTATATAAATTTAATTCAATTATATGTATGTAAAAACCCTAAAACCTTTATCCTAAAGACCTAGACCTAAAATATGTATATGTGTGTATGCATGTATATATATATATATATATATATATATATATATATATATATATATATATATATATATATATATATATATATATATATATATATATATATATATATATATATATATATATATATATATATATATATATATATATATATATATATGTGTGTGTGTGTGTGTGTGTGTGTGTGTGTGTGTGTGTGTGTGTGTGTGTTATATGTGTATGTTTGTATATATGTTATGCATGTGTAAGAACCGTAAAACCCTAATCATAAAGACCTAGACCTAAGACATTTATATGTGTGTATGTGTATATGTATATATATATATATATATATATATATATATATATATATATATATATATATATATATATATATATATATATATATATATATATATATATATATATATATATGTGTGTGTGTGTGTGTGTGTGTGTGTGTGTGTGTGTGTGTGTGTCTTTGTGTATACATATATGTGTGTATGAGTATATGTGTATGCTGTGTAAATAGCCTAAAAACCCTAATCCTATTTTTATGGATTTGATGTGAAAAAACGTTAAAATTCTAATTTTGTATATTTAATTATATATATTTAATTAAAACACTAGATATTTTCATATTTATTTATCTATACTAAAATCGTGTGTGTGTGTGTATGTATGCATGTGTGTATATGTGTGTGTGTATATGTGTGTGTGTGTATGCATGTGTGTTTATGTGTGTGTGTGTATGTGTGCATGTCTATGGATGTGTAAACAGCCTAAAAACCCTAATCCTATTTTATATATTTAATTTGCATGTGTATATATGTGTATGTATGTATGCATATGTATATGCATGCATGTGTGTATATGTGTGTGTTTGTGTATGTATGCATGTGTGTGTATGTATGCATGTGTGTACATGTGTGTGTATATGTATGTGTGTATGTATGCATTTGTGTATATGTGTATGTGTGTGTATGTTTGCATGTGTGTATATGTGTTTGTATGTAGGTGTGTGTATATGTAGGTGTGTATATGTGTTTGTATGTATGCATGTGTGTATATGTGTGTGTGTGTATGTATGCATGTGTGTACATGTGTGTGTATGTATGCATGTGTGTACATTTGTGTGTGTATGTATGTGTGTCTATACATATGTGTGTGTGTATGTATACATGTGTGTATATGTGTATGTGTGTATGTGTGTGTATGTATGCATGTGTGTATGTGTGTGTATATGTGTGTGTATGTATGCATGTGTGTATATGTGTGTGTGTAGGTATGCATGTGTGTGTATGTATGCATGCATGTGTATATATGTGTATGTATGCATGTGTGTACATGTGTGTGTGTATGCATGTGTGTACATGTGTGTGTATGTATGTGTGTCTATGTATGCATGTGTGTATGTGTGTGTGTGTATGTATGCATGTGTGTGTATGTATGTGTGTGTATATGTCTGTGTGTATATATGTTTGTATGTATGCAACTGTGTATGTGTGTGTGTGTATGTATGCATGTGTGTACATGTGTGTGTGTATGTATGTGTGTGTGTATGTATGTGTGTGTATATGCATGTGTGTACATGTGTGTGTGTATGTATGCATGCATGTGTGTATATGTGTGTATGTATGTATGCATATGTATGTGTATGCATGTGTGTATATGTGTGTGTATATGAATGTGTGTATGTGTGTGTATGTATTTCTATATCTCTCTCTATCTTTCTCTTTTTCATCTATCTTTATCTCTCTCTCTCTCTATCTTTCTCTCTTTCATTTGTATTTATTTCTTTCTCTATCTTCCTCTCTTTCATCTCTCTTTATCTCTCTCTCTCTCTCTATCTTTCTCTGTTTCTCTCTCTCTCTCTCTCGCTCTCTCTCTCTCTCTCTATCAATAGAGAATAAAACAATCACTTACATGTATGTCCCTCTTTTGGATTGTTGTCATCAAAGGATAATGTATGTCATCTCTCGTCCAATTCGAAAGAATCGATGTAAAAAAACTTCTATGAAATCAAAGAGAAGAAAAATTATAAAACATAAAGCATAGAGAAAGACAAAGGGTAAGAGTACACCCACCACTTACCAAGATGCAAGATCTAGAGGCACAATAAGAAATCCAAGTTTCTCACTCTATTAATTTCTAAGATTCAGTATGTCATTAAAACTAATCCACGTTTTTCTTGCTATTTCATTAGGCTTGAAGTTTGAAACAATGATTCACACACTGAAAAAGACCAATTTCCAAGTTTTAGACTACAAACCTTCAATCAAAAATTCAAAATGTTTACCACTACGCCATGCACATTCACACATGTCCTCTATTAAAAATCCACTACATAGTACTAGAGTGCCAGTGAACTTTCACTACACAAAGGCATCTCTTCTCTTACACATGTGTGCTTGCAGACACACATACACACATTTACATGTACAACACACACACACACACACACATATATATATATATATATATATATATATATATATATATATATATATATATATATATATAGATAGAAATGTCCGCATGTACATGTGTATGTGTGTCTACAAGCACATGCTTGCAGACACGGATACACAGATATGCATGTACATGACATATATATATATATATATATATATATATATATATATATATATATATATATATATATATATATATAGAGAGAGAGAGAGAGAGAGAGAGAGAGATTAAACACATAGGTATGCACATGCGGAAGCATTTCGTTGTAGTGGAGATTCAAACTCCTGAAAAGCCGTTGTTATATTCACGAAAGAAAGAGATTGATTGCACACAGACGCACACATATAAATGATTATATATACATATATAAAGAGAGAGAAAAGAACGTCATATGAATTTAGATGACATAAGTGCTTTGGCGGTTTTTCTTTGGAGAGAAGTCGGATGCATCATACGGCGCATGAAACCTTTAGCGTTATTTGACTTCACTCTTCAAATTTCTCACCTTTTGAGGTACGCGGATGTTTTTTAATAAAAGAAAAAGAAAGTAATGGGAGGCGATTGGCGTCCTCACACGTTGTAGAAAGTAAACCCACCATAACCGCATCCTTGCCCTCCTTTCTCTCCATGCCTCTCTCTCTGTTTGTGTCTCTCTATCTCTGGCTCCATCTTCACTTATCTGCTATGGTGCTCTGCATGCCTCTCTCTCTCTCTATGTCTGTGTTTCACTATCTCTGTCTCCATCTTCACTTATGTGCTAAGGTCCTACAAAGGAGGTATATTGGGCTGAAGATGTTCCACTAGTAGGACATCCTAAACATATTGAAGCTGCGGGATTGGGCGACACCACTCCAAGCAATCAGAAGAGGGCCGATGGAGATACTTGTCAATGTGATACACCGGATGTCAACTACTGCCACCAATTGCAACCAAACAGACTTCCCTAAGTAGTTACAATTTGGAGGGCCATCAACATTGATGGAAGCTTATGGTTGAGTCAGTGCATGATTATAAATTTGCAACTTGAGTGCATGCGTTTCTTTGTAATATATAATGAAATGTTTGATTATGTGGATACTTTAAATACTTATGAATCATAGACATTGCACATGCTCGTAGATCTTAGTTTTGGTTTCTATGATGTTTAATGTTTATTTCATAGATTGTTACCATTTAGATATCTACATAATGGAAATATAAACTAAAAATGTATATGAAAACTATCCTATGCCTTTTAATAAGTGTGCAAAGAAAAGGAGGAAAGCATGTCCAACTTATTTGGAACCATCCACATTTTTGTAGTAAACAAAAAAAGTTCATCAGAGACTTTATTCTGTAAGACAGATTCCATACATGTACTTCTTCAGCATTAAGATTATAAAGTACCGATTTGGAAGCTCCAAGAATCCACATTAACAAGAGAGATTCCAAAAGTGTACTTTAAAATGAGTCAGATTATAAAATATAATCTAAGATCTTACCAAGTTAACAAGCTAGTGAGGCTTTTGAGTAACTCTTTATAAATTCAAGGGACTTTACTTGTATACAAATTCCACAATCATGTGCTATAAAATTTTCGCTCTTCCTAAAGCTTAACTTTACTCATTTTTTTACATTGCATAAGTAGGGTTCTAGTAATATCTAAATGGGTGGCCTTTCCATGTACATTCTAAATGGGTGCCCACATACTCTAAAAAGAAATCTATAGAGTCTTAAACCAAGGATACTTATAATATTATGGGTTCTTATCAACCTAGGGATAAAGCTATGCACCTGCATCATTATGATTGTGCTTTCCCCTCTCTTCTTCTCCTAGTGCATAAAGTTTTTTGTTGTTTATCTATTTTTACTTATTCCATATTTAAGAAAAATAAAGCGAAAAACATGTTGAATCATCACAAGGGAGAAATATCGTTTGAGAAAGGTAATACTCCCAAAAACCAAAAAAAGAATCCAAAGAAATTTCACGTCACTACAGAATTTTAAGATGTTACCATCCTATATTTAAAGAGTGATGACTTTTATAAAACATTTAACTGTACAAAAGAACACCATGTAGAGTCGAAAGAGTATATGGAAGCTTACAAAGTCTTTTGGTGAGCTTGCATATAGGAAGGTTTTATGATGACGTGTTCTTGACTTTGTATTAACTTCGAAAGACATACGTATTAGAATGGCAGCGAGTTTCACTACACAAAGCCCCGGACATTTCTGTGGAGAGAGAGAGAGAGAGAGAGAGCGCACATGCGGAAGCATTTCTGTGTAGTCGACATTCAAACATACGCACACATTTTGCAGAGACGTAACTGTTCTGGAGATCTTCTTTTTGGAGAGAAGTCGGGACTCGGGACTCGGGTGCATCGTACGGCTTACGAATCCTTTACCATTATTTGACTTCAGTCTTCACATTTCTCAAATTTTGAGGTACGATGATGCTTTTTAATAAAAGACAAAGAAAGTAATGAGAGGTGATTGGCCTTCTCACACGTCGTAGAAAGCCAGACCACCACAACCACATCCTTGCCCTCCTTCCTCTCCATGCCTCTCTCTCCTCTCTCTCTCTCTCATTCTCTCTCTCTCCGTGTTTCAATCTCCGTCTCCATCTTCACTTATGTGCGATTGTGCTTTCCATGCGTCTCTCTCTCTGTCTGTGTCTCACTATCTCCATCCTCAGTTATGTGCTATGGTCCTACAAAGGAGGTATATTTGGCTGAAGAGCTTCCACTTGTAGGACATCCTAAGCATATTGAAGCTGAGGGATTGGGCCACACCACTTCAGACAATCAGAAAAGGGGCGATGGAGGTACTTGTAATGAATTGCAACCAAACAGACTTCCCCAGATTGGTACAATTTGGAGGGCCATCAACATGGAAGCTCAACGTTTACTTAGTGTTCTTTTGCATGATTGTGAGCATGAGACCTTGTGCTGTATGATGTTGTTATGTGGGATAAAGTGTTGGAGCAATTGTATCACCGCATTAAACAATGAAAAAGGTGTAAGGAAGAAGGTTAGGAGCCAGCATGCTTGAGGAGAGGCCCAACAAGGAATACTTATTACTTTACATGAATAGACTGGGGCTTCATTGTCATCTGCCACCTCCCAATCCATAAGAAAACAATTGATAAACAAATATGATGACAGTATTGACATTCGACTCCTTTTTCCCTTTCTCGTTCTTCAAGATACAAAAAGATACTCATTCTTTTTTTAATTCCATCATTGTATCATTATGAAAATAAGAAACAAATCCATGGAAGAAGTTGAGAAGATCGTTAGAAGGAGGGTTATCAAGAGCGCAAGCAAGACAATGTCCCTGAATACAAGTAAAAAAAGTAGTGGAAACTTGGGAATGCGGACCCTGATTCAGAGTAGAATAAAATGATTCAAGGTTGTATGACCCATTATCCTAGGTCATACATTCCCTACCAATAGTATGCGCATGAATGATCCAATAACTAGTTAAGGTTCATAAAAAAAAAAATCTAGGATAAAGTCCCTCAAAAGAGGATTTAGGGCTTCTACATAAGGTTATAAATTATTTTTACCATTTTAGAGTCTACAAGGTAGACAACCCACTACAGATAGGAAACGATGTGAAAGGCCTCTTGAAGAGGAAATCGTTAGAAGTAAAATATATCAGCAATGATGGTTACATTCACTGCTTGAGATTTCTTGTGGATTCTCTAATCCATTACCATCAGAGAACTTTGCTTCAAACATGTTGGAGCTCCTGGAAAGAGAGATTCTAGAAGAAAACTTTGAAGCTATGGAGTGGACCGATAAGGATGGAACCTTTAGGTTTTTCAAATATATATGCAAACCCTAAGCAAAATAGTCATCAATAATATTAACAGCCAAATATTCCACATCTGAGTCATCACTTTATTGAATGGTTGATTTACAATATATCTATGCTCGATCTCTCTTGGCGTTTGGAATCGGAGATCTCACTAATATAATGAAATATAAAGAAATATCCTCAAAAAACGAATTTCCAGTGTTATTTATTTATTTATTTTTTTACAACGTTTATCCCACATGCAGCCATGCTTTTCATGGGTAGCATGTAAATTAAGGGGTACGATGAATATGGTAAATTTGAGCCATAACATGATACACCAGTGAGATTATAGAATTTTACTGACCCTACCATTGATTATAAAGGGATCTCTGTGTCATTCTTGCAACTATAGAATGTGTGTGACAAATGATACGTCATCAGTGCATGATTCATCATTGAGATTCATCATTGAGATTAATAAATTAATACACATTATGATGAGCTCATGGCGATCTACCCTAAGCAAAGCTATGTTAAGATGGAGGACATGAATTTGCAACTTGAGTGCATGATTATGCCTTTGCACCTTGAGTGCATGAGTTTCGTTGTAATATATAATGAAAGGTTTGATTATGTGGATACTTTATATACTTATGAATCATAAATGTTGAACATTCTCCTAAATTTTAGTTTTGGTTTTTATGATATTTAATGTATATCTCATAGACTTTTACTATTTAGATATCGATGTAATAATGGAAATATAAACGCAAAATATCGATGTAATAATGGAAATATAAACGCAAAATGTATCTTGAAACGGTACTATGCCGTCTAGTGAGTCTACACCGATGAGGAGGAAAGCATGTATAAATGTACTTTTGTAGCAAAGAGAAAAAGTTCATCAGAGACTTTACTCTGTTAGAGCGATTCTATAAATGTACTTCTTAAGCGTTAAGATGATAGAGTACCAACCTGGGAGCTCTAAGATGATAGAGTACCAACTTGGGAGCTATAACAGATTCCAAAAGACTTTTTTTTTAGGATTAAGATTATAAAATATAATATGAGATCTTACCAAGCTTACAAGCTAGTGAGGCTCTTGAATAAATCTTTTCAAGGTCAAGAGACTTTACTTCTATACAAATTTCACAATCAAGTGCTCTAATTTTTGTGACATTTTCTTAAAGAAAAATCTCGAGACTTGAGGAGGACCTGGACAAAGGAAAAGCTCAATCCCAGATGGGTCTACGTAGAATCAAACCACTGCTGAGATAGGAGGAAGAAATACAAAGGAAAAATTTTCAAATATTCTTTAAGGAGTGGTGGGCTTGCAAATCGGACAAGCCCACCAAAGAGATGTGTAGCATTCTTAAAGGGAAACAAAACAGAGAATCGATCCCCTTATTGCTAGAGTCAAATGCTCTCAAATGCCATAATGGTAATCACCTAATAAAAATCCTAAATGCCAAAGGAAACATTGATTATCAGGTCAACCTCAACAGGAAGTGGTGCTCTTTGTGGACACACCTGCAGTGGGATATGAAGTTGGGTATATGGCACCCTTTCATAGAAAACAAAAAGTCTATCCTCTTATGGAAAATTCTTCATTGAGGAATCTGGACCAACCTAAATGCTAGCCAACTTTGTGGGGCATCTACGTAGTGCAAGCACTGTTGTTAGTCCATTGAAGATGTTTTTCGTATCTTCTTTACTTGTCCCAACTCCAATAGGCTCTAGCAGATTGTCGAAAAGAAAATGAGACTTCAAAAACATATCACTGGAAACAAGCTTTGTTGGTAGAAGCTATCGGGTGCTCGAAGACTCTGTAGAATGCCATCAAAAGGGAGGTCCTTTGGAAGATCTGGCAGGAAAGATGTGCTCTATGACTCTGTAGAGTGGTCGATTGAGAAAAGTTCCTCCTTGCTAAAAGAATCACCAATTGTAGGAAATCCCCCCCTTCAGGCACCATAAAGTGCTTCTTCTGATCAACAACAATCTTAAACCCAAGTGGGCCCTACATGACAATGATGAGAGGGTGATTAACCTTCTTTGTAATTCCATCTAAACTCTATAAGATCTATCCCCGCTCTCTGGCACTTGGGGGGTCTCATGGGCACTAGTCCCCTTCACTTGTACTTTTCTTTTCCTTTTCTTTAATACAAGTCGGGCAGAGAAGGCTAAGGACGAACTTCCTTTATACGAAAAAAAATTCTATTCATTTTTACATTATATAAACAAGGTTCTGGTCACCTACCCAACGAGCATAACAAAGCTCCATTTCAGCCATGGAAGAAGTATGAGCAACCAAGGCATTCGAGGCAGCCCTCTTGTATGTATCCATGCGATACAAACCATTACATAATGTACCGGACATCACGATAACATCGCCATTGTTGAAATCATGAACCATACACTTATCATCAACAAAGTGTACATGAAGTCCAGCTTTGGCAATCAAGGGAACTAAAATTAAGTTCTTCTTTATACCGGACACATACAATGCATTGTTCAAGAGAATCACATCTCCATTTGCAACCGTAAGCTCAATTTCTCCTACTCCAATGATAGGATAAGAGGCATTTTTTGCACAAACCACATGTCCTCCTTTGGGTGCATCTTTCAAAGAGGCAAAAAATCTTTTGCATGATGTTATGTGCTTTGAAGCACCACTATCAAAGAACCAATCCAAATCAGCCTCGCTCACAATCAGACATTTAGAATGCAAAGAAGCATCATAATGACATGTAATAACACATGCCCAAAAATCTTCAGCCATGTTAACTTCATCATTCTTTACATGTGCTGAATTTTCAGCAATAGGCATGCCAGATTCCTTCATCTTTTCATTGTGTTTAGCAAGCTTTCTACACTCATCAATAGTATGACCAGCCTTTTGGCAATATTTGCATCTCTTCTTCTTTTGCAAATCACCATCATTAGAGGAATGAGTTGAGGAGGAAGGTTGAGGCTTTGGTTTTGATGAACCCAAAGTTGAACCACACTTGCTTTTCCCCTTTTGTGAGATAGCAAGTGCTTGCATTACCTCAATCAAACCACTCCTATTCACTCTAGACTGCTCTTCTTGCAAAAGAAGACATACAACCTCATCAAATGCATACATATTAGGATTCCCTTTGCAACCAAACATAGTGTAGTAGAAAAGCTTTGAAAAGATTTTGGTAATCCTTTCAACAATGTAGAAATGAGTGATGCATGTAGAATAATCTCATCTATGTTTGCCAATTGCTCTTTCAAGTCCTTGATGCGAGTTACATACACATCCACCGACTCATTTTCAGCCATACATACATCCTCAAGTTGCTTCTGTAAGCCGTCGGAAAGGAACTCCTAATTTTGCATCCTAAATTTTTGTAATATATACCCTAAAAAAAGTCGCACGCATAAGGCGTAGCACAACAGTTGTAACTCTTGAGAAACTAATGAAAGAGTGGCGTGAAGAAAAAGGCATTGTCGTCGCTGGACTGTTCATCTGAGCGAGAGCCTGTAGTGGAACGCTGTTGCCGAAATCCTGTGTAAATCTGAGTCTTCATTAATTCTGTTGATTAAGCTTAATAATTAAGTTAAGTATTAATGAAGTATTAATGATTGAAGGGTTAATGTGATAAGTGTAGAAGTTACACTGTGAATTTGCGATAGTATTGAAGTATTCAGTAAATATATTCAAACAGTTAATGTGTGCAAGTCTATAAGCGGATACATTGAATCTATAGATTTGGGAAAATACAAATAGGGCCTCTGTTTACACACCCCTAACCATCCAAGAACCCAGACTTGAATTAAACTTTAAACAGATAATACTGAATCCTGTTTTAACACTCGTGCCATCTGTGGGAAATGGAGTAGTTGTTTGCATAGAAGATTAAAAACTGATGAAGAATTCTTTGATATATGCCAGTAACACATTCCGACGAATCATACCCCAAATACCACAGAGATCAACATCCCTCGGAAGTTTTGAACCTATTAGGAACACCCCTTGGTGGTAGAAGTGCAGGACAATTAAGTCCAGTTGCAAAAGGTTCAGTCCAGCTAGCCAGTGGAAATTTCGGTGATAGTTCGGTAGCACACGGTGAGAATCCGATGCGTTTTGGTGGAAGTCGGGTACCTTCTCGAGAAAGTCCGGTGATTTTTGGTTGTACAACAGCGCAGTGTGGAGACAGTTCTGCATTATCCGGTCAGAATTTGGTCACTTTCGGTGAAAGGTTCGCGTTATTCAGTGAGAACGCTTCCAGTGATAGTGTAGTCTAGTCCGGTGAAAATTCAGTGATTTCTGGTGAGAGTCTAGTATTACTTGGTGGCGATTCGAAGCTTTTCGGTGAAACTGTAGTGCTGTTGGGTGGACACTTACTGTGTTCATCATTTTTTGGTGCAAGTTTAGCTAATTTCGACACTAAAGATGAGGAAGGGCTGTTAGATTTGGAGTTAAGTAATCGGTTCAACGACATTTTAGGACCGGAAAGGGAGCAGGTTGACCATACAGTCCAGGAAGATCAAGAGATACCTCCCCAAAATTCAGGTAATAGAAACAGTGCCACTAACAACAGCACCATGAGTGGCTCATAGCAACAATAACAAGCACCACCACAGCCACAACCACAACATCAGCAGCAACAAGTTATTCCACCGTGTCCGGTAGTAGCAGGGGTTACATACACAAAATTTGGAGGTTTTCTGGGGGATGATCCCAATGTGCATGTGCGAACCTTTGAGATTAATTATGCAGTTCTAAATTACCCAGCAGACCCTTCATATAAAGCTATTGTATTTCAGTCAACTCTTGTTAATGAAGTTGCATGATGGTTAATGGAATATGATTTGAAGCACTTCCGGCAGTATGATGATGTGAAGGATGCCTTTGTGCAATGATTCTGGTTAAAGAAAAACCTAGCCGAAATCTTTGATGATGTGCACAATAATAGGTAGAAGCCACACCAAAATGTATAGAATTATGCCACGCTATTTTGGACTCATTTATGGCAGCTACCACCAGCACATGCGAATTTACCGGATGATGTTATTACTCAGTGGTTCATCAACGGTTTAAAACCCCAACCGAAATAGATCATGATCATACGGTGTGTGGGTGGAATGACTTCGGATGCCGTCATCGCTATGGTATTACAATTAGAAAACAAAGTGGGTGGATTCACGGAAGATCTAGAATAGCTGAAAGCATCCAGGCAATCCAATGAGGATCCTTTGAAACAGATATACTGTACCAAATGCAAAAATCCTGGGCACAGTAGCTCAACATGTGCTCTGAATCAAATGTATTGTGCTATTTTCCATACAACAGACCACACTACGGAGACTTGTTCATATAACGCAAAGATACAAAACAGAGCAGTTGTTAATGCCATCATTCAGGAACAAGGGCAATCGACCAGCCATTATGTACCACCACAGATGAGGAATACCCCGTACCAGGGATACAGGAATTATCGAGATGGATGGTCAAATAACTTTGGAAAATCTCGATGGAATGCAGGTCCATCAGGAGAAGCTGCATCTCCTCCACGTCCTAAATGTCATTTTTGTGGTGAAATCAGGCATATCCGAAGGTTTTGCAAAGATGCAGCTGAGTATGAAAAAAAGAAAAAAGAACGACAACATCCAATGGAGAATATGGTGTACATCTCAATCGTGGATACACAAGTAGGAGTGGTGCAAACACGTTCAGAAGTGATTACAGCCAGCTGCGAAGATCTTTGAACCAAGAATTTGTGAACAATAGAAGGTGTTCACAAAGGCAAGCAAGTGGGCTACGTAGGAATAAACTGTATTTCCTGACCTAGTTCCGGTGACGAAGCAAAGCATACTACCGGAGGTACTTGAAGGGCAAAATTTGACTCATACAGTACTGGAGTCCCTACCAGAGACCATACCGGAAGCAACCAAAACTGATTCAGTGTGGGATGTGCTGTCCAAGGCATCAATTACCTTGTCCTTGGGTCAATTATTCGCTTTGGTCTGGGGTGTGCGTCAATAGTTCCAGTAGCAGGTCAGTCTAAGACCCTCGAGTGATCCCGCAACAGCCACAATCCAATCGGAATTGGACCCAATGGTGGACCATACGATACCACTGATTACAGTATGATACAAAAACTACAAAATCACACAAGTCTTAATTGATGGAGGATCTCGTGTCAATATTGCAACAACAACACTTTGCAAACGGCTGGGGTGGATGCAAATTGAACCTGTTCAATTCTTTGTACGTATGGCTAATCAATCTCAAGTCCATCGGTGGGCTTGGTGCGGGATATTCCGATCACTCTACAAGGTTCTGTTTTTAAAATGACCTTTGTTGTGCTGGATTTACTAGAATCAAACCTGGACTACAATCTGCTCTTTGGATGTCCCTGGATAAAACAAGCTAAGGTAGTTCAAGACTAGTCAGCACATGCAGTAGTCTTTAAAAATAATCACCGGAAATATGTTGTCTCGTTGGACGACATGAAACCGTGTGACTTACATGCATGACCATATTTAGCGGAGCTTGTACACATGCTGGATGGTCTCTCAGATGATGAAGAGGAAACTTTTCTTAAGGCCAACAAGGATCTGATGGCACTTGGCATTGTAGATTTACAAACGGTGGCTGATAGCTGGAGTCTGGCAGCCTGCGCTCCACTTACCGGTAAGCACGAGTCCGGTACAGAACAGACCTTGGATGAGATGATGCTCCAACAATTACTCCAGTCAAGAGACGATTTGGAAATGCCCTAGCAGTTCTATATACCGGAAGATCAACTGATCATCTGCAACTTAGGTGACCAAACCAACCCATGACCAATAAAAATAAAGGCAAGACTATCTGAGACTTTCCAGGAGCACCTGTTGCAGCTGCTACGAGAGTTCGCTGATGTGTTTACATGGGATTATAGGGACATGAAGGGGCTGGACCTACGGATTTATCAACACAAAGTGGTGCTGAAACCGGACGCGAGACCTATCAAACAACCCAGTTACAGGATGAATCCTAATTATGCGGCACAAGTTAAAGCCAAACTTGATCGATTGTTGAAGGTGGAATTTATTGTGCCTATCGAGCATGAAGAATGGATCTCTCCCATTGTTATAGTTCCAAAGAAAAATAAGCAGTTTGCGGATATGCGTGGACTACCGAAAGCTCAATGCCGCAACCGTCCCTGATCCATTTTCATTGCCGTTCCTAGATACCATGTTAGATGACGTGGTCGGCCCGGAGGAAGTTTGCATTTATTACAAACTGGGGTCTCTATGCATGTACAGTAATGTGGTTTGGATTGCACAATGCTCCTAGTACGTTTCAACGCTGTATGCAGGAACATTTTTCCCTTGAGAGTGTATTTGGATGATTTCTCGTTATCTGGTGATACGTCGGCACACCTGTACCATTTACGATGTCGTTTTTCAAAGTTTTGGGAATATCACTTGTGATTGAACCCGAACAAATCGGTATTCTCTGTTTCTTGTGGCAAGTTTCTTGGACACATTATTTCAAAACAAGGCATTCAAGTGGATCCAGATAAAGTGAAGGCCGTACTGGAGGCTCTTGCTCCTAAGACACCCAAAGACGTGATGTGATTGTTGGGCCAAATCCAGTGGCATGGGCAACACCTGTGTTGGCTTGCTGATCCCGCCATACCACTTAGTCGATTGATAACTAGTAGCCCACGTCAGCTCGAATGGACCGAAGAGTGTAACTTTCTTTTGATCGACTGAAATAATTATTAACTCAGGCTCCCATTTTACAAGCACCAAATTGGGAATGGCCATTTCATGCCTTTGTGGATGCATCAGACAGTGCCATTGATAGCGTGCTGATGCAGCAGACGGATAAGTGGTTTCCTCTAGTATACTATGCGAGCCGCAGATTGGCCTTGGCAGAGCGTAACTATTCCGTTACTGAACAAGAAAGTCTTCGCTTAGTGTATTGGTTGAAAATATTTTTCCATTATCAATTGGGACGACGCTTCACTTTCCACGTAGATCATGTAGCATTGGTGTATCTTGTGCACCAATAGCATTTGGAAGGACGACTAGCACGATGGATATTGCTGCTTCAAGAATTTGATTACTGTGTCATACATCGACCAGGGTTAGCACATGCCCTGGCTGACTTTCTCTCTCGGTTGGATTCCGATGAACTTTCGGAGGGCGTTGATGATACAACACCAGCTATCTATGCAGCAGTGATAATACAGGATGATCAACATGAATTACTGGTACCTTCCTCTTACTATGATACCTTGCTTCTGTTCTTGACTAGTGGATGTCTCCTTGGTCTGATCTCTTCAGCTGATGGACAAAGACTAGCCATGTACAGTCGACGCTTTCCGTTGAATGTGGGATAGTTATATTACATGGATCACTCAAGAGTACTACTCAGATGTGTCCCCCCACATGAAATTGCTTCACTCATTACCATGGCCCATACTACCCCAATCGGAGGACATTTTGCAGTTGACCTGACTCATCGGAAGATTCTGCAGAATGGATTGTGGTGGCCCACTATGTATCGTGATGTCACCAAGTATGTACAATAGTGCAATGAGTGTCAATATTCCGGTTAGCCTTTACAGCGACACTACTTCCCTCTCCAACCCGCTGTGCCTCTTGAACCCTTTCAGAAATGGGGCTTGGATTTTATCGGACCAATTACACCTCCGACAACAGTCACCAATAACACATATATTCTGACATGCACGGATTACACAACTTGATGGGCCGAAGCATAGGCTCTCCGATCAGCTACAACGACTGTGGTTGTTAAATGTTTAATGAAGGATATATTTCCATGCTACAGGTTACCCTTGGAGATAGTAATTGATTAAGGTACACACTTTGCAAATACATTAATGTAAGTGCTTACGAAAAGCTTCCAGATTGTGCAAAAATTGAGTTCTCCCTATTACCCACGAGCAAATGGACTCAGGGAGAGCACCAACAAGTCTCTCTTGAGCATCTTAAGGAAACTCGTGTTGGATTGCCCAGAGAGATGGGACCAGTTTCTAGCTGTTGTATTATGGGCTTATCGTACCACATACAAAGTGGCGACCAGAACAACTCCTTTAAGTTGGCGTATGGACAGGAAGTGATTGCTCCTATGGAACTGGTGGTTCCCAGTCTGCGTGTGGCCCTTGAACGAAAGCTATTATCGGAAGAATATTTTCTCTTTCAATTGGAGGCTTTACGCTCTTTGGATGAACAACGTCTGGAGAGTTTCCTGGTGCTGCAGGAAGTGCAGCTGAGACAAGCCAAAACCCACAATCATTTTCTCAAAACTCCGGTGTTTACGGTAAACCAATTAGTCCTCTTCTATAATGTTAAGTCTAATAGATCTACCGGGAAATTTAAACTGCGCTGGTTCGGTCCATACCGTATTGCTGAACAAGTGGGACCCGCAACTTTTTTATTATCCACCTTAACTGGTCACCTTTTCCCTAAAGTGATTAATGTTCGAAACTTTGACCCTATTATCTGCCGTCTACCAACTCATGAGGTGTCCTGGACATTTTTATTCCTTTTCGCTTGCCACTCTTTTCCATCGACTTTCTTTTCTGACCTCTGTGTTTCGGGTGACCAACTAACCGTAATCCTTTTGTTTTCTTATCTAACCATGATTAATAGTCGCCTCTGTATCGCTGATTCTATTAATGCATGCATGTCACCATTATGTCGGTGTATTTCCAATACTACATTATGATTAGGATCCTTGTCGCCTAATTTTTCAAGTGTTTTTACTTAATCTTGTTCTTTCTGCTGTTAGTTGCTATTGTGTCTTTGTGTGTTTGGGACCCTTGTGTGTCTTGTGTTTTTGCTTGTTTCTGAGTGCGCCATGGAAGCTCTTGTGAATATCGTGACCTTCCATGCGGGTCTCACTCCGAATGTGAGTGAGTTCCTGCGTGCTCGGGGACTCTTGGCCTTCGCTGAATTGCCTTGGCATTCAATGGAGTGTCATCCCTGTTGATGTGTAAAACACCACAAGAAATGAATTAATGTGACACTAGAACACCTCTATGGTCACCATTAACTGATTGCCACTCCAAACTTTGAGAAATGATAGCCGAAACCAAGAACTTTGCTTCTTCAGATTTTTCTAGTCACTAAAATGACATACCTTCAGTATTTTGCTAATTTCTCTAAGCTCAAATATTGTTTCTCCAAGATCTTTTATAAGATAAAACTAGAAGAGTAGAGATTTCCAACAAGCTATCATATCCATAAAACGAATCTCTAGAACTCAAGTTATGGTCCTCACAAGATGACCCTATATGACCTTCCAAAACTGGAAATTTTACTTTGTTTTAGTAAATTTCGCTGTCTAAACATAAAAATTCGATGCCTAGCATCGAATTGCAACCAAAGTCGATGCCAAGAATCAACTTTGAGCTTTTTCAGCCTCTTTTTCTGCACCAAAAATAGCCTCTTGAACACACACATGAAGAAGACCACTTGTATGTAGGAAGTCTATGCCGGGCATCGACTTTATGCTGAAACTCGATGCCAGGCATCGAGTTGCTCCACAAACCTCATGATTTTAAGAAGCTTCATCAGTAGATAAAAGTCAGATATGAAGATAAGGACTTATCAGCTAGGATTCGATGCCAGGCATCGACTTCTTGCATAAAACTCAACCTTTCAACATACATTCGATGCCAGGCATCGACTTGCTTGGAAAGCTTCAACCTTTCAAATCATTACACAGAAGACAAACACTGGAGATGAAGGAAGAAGACTTATACACAGAACTTTAACTAGTTCTTGTCATAACTATGAAAACACAGAAGCTTACAAGTGCTTCCTGACTCAGAGAAGCCCGACTATACTCAGCCATACAAAAAATGAGTTATAACTCACTTTATCATTGTCTTCTCTCTCTTCTCTCTCCGCGTCAGTTGATACAAACTAACTTATATAGATTTTCTCATTTTCGTGATTTTTTAAAAACTTCTAGAACTAAAGTGAACTAACTTTACAAATATGATACACTTGTGAATTTGTCCCTTTACATAGGCATGTGGTTTTCTTCCTAAGATTTGACCTTCAAATATATGTCCAATTAGTGTTTGTTTCTCCAACAGCTCCCCCTCAATCACTATTTGACATTCTCTGTTTCTTCATAACATCTTCTTTTCTTTTACTCCTGCCATGCTTTTGAATCTGCTGGTCTTCACACCATCCAAGCTCTTTGTCATTATGTCTGCTATCTGATCTTTAGTAGAAATGTACTCCACTTCAATCTCCTTCTCCATTACCTTTTCTCTGAGAAAATGATAATGTATCTCTACGTGCTTTGTTCTTGCATGAAATACTGGATTTGCTGCAAGATAAAGTGAACTCATATTATCTCCATGTATTGTAGGTGTACCTTGATCAATGCCCAAGCTTTTGAACAATGTATGCATCCATATGACCTCCTTAGATGCTTCCACAAGTCCTTTGTACTCGGCTTCAGTTGATTATAATGCTACTGTATGTTGTTTCATTGAACACCAACTTACAAGCTTATCACCAATGTATATCATGTAGCCATGAGTTGATCTTCTGTCATCTTGATTACCTACCCACTCTGAGTCACTATAGGGTCTCAACTTCAAATCTGATGTAAAAGGATAATATAATCCTTCCTTTATAGTTCCTTTGATATATCTGAGAACTCTTTGACCTGCAATCCAATGTGGGTCCTTTGGACAATGCATGAATTGTGACAACACTCCCACTGCATAACTAAGATCAGGTCTTGTTAGTGTAGCATAAATCAAACTACGCACAAGAGATTGATACTTCCTCATATCTTTGTATTCTGCACCATCATATTTACTGAGTTTGTGATTAACTTCAAGTGGAGTTGAAGCTTCTCTGCAATTTTCCATATCAAACTTCTTCAATAAATTCAGAAGATACCTTTCTTGTGATACATATATGCTATGATCTGTATAAGTGACTTCCATTCCAAGAAAGTATGACAACTTTCCTAGATCACTGATCTTGAATTCTTTTTCAAGTAATCTCTTTACCTCCTTGATTCCTTCATCTGAAGTACCTGTGATTATAATGTCATCTACATAAATACAAATGTAGATTGTACCTTCCTCTGTTCTTTTGATTAGTAGACTTGGATCTGCTTTTGAACTTTGATATCCAAGATCATTGAGATACTTCACCAGTCTAGCATGAACTCCAATATGCCCAAAACAAGATTAAGGAACATGATGCTGCACTGAGGCAACTGTAAAGTGATGAGAATAAACTTGTTAGGGTGATAAAAGTCATTATTATCGCCGAAGAAAAAGGCACGTAGTCCAAGATTGGTGCCAAAAAATTTCAATTTTCATGATGTGATGGGCTTAAGGATGGCCAATTTGTTCTTTCATGGCCATCTTAGTTTGATGACTTCTATTCTGATGAATCATACTCTAAAAATGAGAAAGTGAAATTTGTTACTAATTATTTGGTGGGTAAGGCCCAATTATGGTGAAATGTTTTGCGCCATAGCACCAATCACCCCACCACATGAAAAGCATTTCAAAAAAGATGAAGAATTCCTTCCTTCCTCCTCAGTTTCACTTACATGCAACAACTTTTGGATGGAAAAATGGAGATACTGTATCTACCTATACAAAACATTTTCGGCAAGGACTACTACTTATTCATTTGCTTGAAACGATTCCTGAAGATACCTTGGACAGAATGAATGAAGATGGTTTGGAGATGGAAGTCCAATCCAAACTCAACACTCTACATCCCACGACCCTCTCTAAAGTTATTTCTTTTGCACATGGCGCTAAGAAAGAATTTCAACCCATCACCAAGTCCATTCTCTTACAACAAACATGTCAACAACAACCACTAATCAAGCCCAATTTTCCTTTCAAGTGTCCCTTTAGTAGTGTTTCCTCTCCTACTTTTTAGCACCCCCTACTTTCCAATGCCCCCTACTTTTTAGGGCCCTCCTTAATCTAATTTCTCCCAAGTATCCAAGACCACTCCCCTAGAACCCACGAAACCTCCAACCCTTCAAACTACGATGATGGATGCTCAACAAAAGAGGCCCCGTATCACTTGTTGGCATTGTAGTAAGTTTGATCATACTAAAGCTAAATGTAGGTTTTGAACTAATGACATGAAGCATGTTAGAGCTCAAGTACACAACATGGAGGTGGCTCCTCAAGAAATTCAACCTGATTGGATGGAAGAAGCATTAGAACAAGATCTAAGTACTTTGGGTAACACAATTTCTATCCATTCTTTACCTTGCATGGAACGTACTATTCATGGTAAATTTGTTAATATTTTACATGATGATGGTAGTTCGCATGATTTTATTTCTTGTATAGTAGTGAAGGATCTCCAATTAAACCCACTTCCTCCTATGTATAAAGTTTACGCTACATTTCAAGGAAATAGATATAATGTTGCAAGTTAAGTGCATAACATTATTTCTATAGGTTCATATGTGGATGAATGCACATTCTTAATTGCTCCTTTGCATTCCTATGATGTTATAATTGGCATGCCTTTTCATCATCATTATAAACCATGCATTGATTATCATACACACAGCATGAGTTTTAAGTTTAACAGTCAAGATATTTCTTTGTCTGCAATGCATGACTTCCAACCATTCCCATTAGTTAGTCATACTCAAGTAGAACGTGCATTTAGGAAAGGTTACAATTCATGTATTTTTTTAATCAATAATGTAGTTGATTACACACATACACTTCCTAATGCACATAAATGATTTATGGCTTCCTATAAGGATTGTTTTATTGCTGATTTTCCTTTTAAGCTACCACCTTCTAGGGCATCTCTTGACCATATCATATACTTAATTCCTTGTAGTTCTCCTCCACATAAAGCCCCTTATAGGCATGGACCTTTACATCAACAAGAAATAGCTAATCAAGTTAAGGATTTACTCCATAAAGGACTTATAAGACTTAGTTCTCTCCCTTTGGAGCACTTGTTCTTTTAGTAGAGAAGAAGAACAAGACGTATAGGATGTGCATTGACTATAGATCACTCAATAAGATGACAATTAAGAATAGATATCATATTTCTAGGATAGATGATTTGCTAAATAAACTTCGTGAAGCACGTGTCTTTAGTAAAATTGATCTTAAATCTGGTATCATTAGATACAAATGACACAAAATGACATTTATAAGACTACCTTTAGAACTCAAACTAGTCACTTTGAATTCATGGTAATGCCTTTTGGACTTACCAATACATCTGCTACATTTGCACGTATGGTAAATAGCATTTTTCTTGATTAACAAGATTTTGTTCTTGTTTCCTTTGATGACATACTTGTCTATAGTGAGAATAACAATGACCATGAAAATCATTTAGCAACTGTCTTTAATTTTTTATGCAAAAACAAACTTTATGCCAATCCTGAAAAGAGTTATTTCTTCCAAGAGGAATAAGCGTATCTAGGCCATATTGTTTCTAGTCAAGGCGTTCATGTAGATCCAAAGGAAATTAAAGCAATTGAAGAATGGAATGTACCTCAATCTGTGAATGATGTATGCTCTTTTCTAGGGTTAGCTAGTTTTTACAAAAAAATTCTAAAAGGTATTTATTATTTAACACTCCCAATCACATTATTATTGAAGAAAAAGCTAAAATATGCATGAGTATTAGCACAACAACAATCGGTTGAAAAACTCAAACGTGCGCTTTCTCATGCACCTATTTTGCAATTATGTGATTTTTCACAACCTTTCCATGTATTTACAAATGCTAGTGGTTTAGGTATAGGTGCTCTATTCATGCACAATGATCATCCTATTGCATTTGAAAGTAGGAAACTTAAACCTTTTGAGAAGAATTATAGTACATATGATAAGGAACTTTCGACTGTTGTGCATGCTTTAAAAATTTGGAAACATTACCTTATGGGTTTTGAAGTCATAATCAAAAGAGACCAACAAGCTATTAATCATTAATGAAATCAACCATTGATTTCTGACAAACACATTAAATGGTCTTCATTCATACAAAATTTTCAGGCTATGATTCAATATCAACGTGGCAAAGCTAATGCCCTTAGCATTTCCCATCCTCACAATTTCTTTCAATCAATATTATTTCTACTACTCATATTCATTCATTTCATGAGATGATTCCTACTTATGCATCTGATTTGTATTTTTCACAAACATGGAATGCTTTCAATAATTCTCCAACATCTAGTGAGGATCACTACATTTTTCATAATGTATTCTTGTATTTCAAGCACAAGTCATGTATTACACAAGGTTTTAAAGAACTTGTTATGAAAGAGATGCATGAACCATCGTATATGGGTCATAGAGGCTTACAAGGTACTATTTCTACATGTAAAGAATTTTTCTTTTGGCATATATGGAAAAGGATATTGCACAATATGTTTCCAATGGCATTGTGTGTCAACGTGTGAAAAGATATCATGGTAAAGCATTTGGATTATGAATGCCACTTCCCATACATAATGGACCATGGGGACAAATTTCTATGGCTTTTATTACTGTTCTTCCTACAACTTCATCACATAATGACATGATTTGGAGAATTGTTGATAGGTTCAGTATGTTCATTCCTTGTAAAAAGACTCTTTCTGCACCTCAAGTTGTTAAGTTATTTATTTAATTTATTTTTTCACATTGTGGTTTTCCAAACATTATTTTATCATATTGAGATGTTCATTTTTGTAATCACTTTTGGCTTGCATCCTTTCAAAATTTAGGTTTTAAAATAGAATTTAGCTCTACATTTCATCTAGAAAGTGATGGGAAAAGCGAAGTTACGAAGAGTACTATTTTAGATCTGTTACATTGTTATTCTTTAGATAATCCAAGTAATTGGGATCAGAAACTTCCTTTACTATAGTTTGCATATAATAACACAACACATACCACTACTGGACATGCACTGTATGAAATTTTTTATGGTAAAAAGATTCCCACTCCCATGGCTCTCACTCGAACTGGTATACCTATGGCTGATTCTTTTCCACAAGATCATATTTCTACACTTCATGAGATTCATGAGCACATTAAAAAGAGACAAGAACATTACATGCACAATGTTAATAAGAAACAACTAGCTAAATACTTTAATGAAAATGACTTTGTATGGTTACGAATAATTAAAAGATGTTTGAAAAATATCTCAGAACATCCTAAGGTTAAACTTGCACCATGGTATTATGGAACTTTTTGTATCATTAAAAAGTCTAATGAGAATGCTTCTAGATTAGACATACCTTCTCATGGGAATTTACATAATTCTTTTCATATAAGTTTATTTATATCATTTAAAGGAACTCTACCACTCACTCATATTTTAGATGCTCCTCCTTTGTTACGAGAGGATGGTGAAATTCTAAATGCATAGAAAAGACTTGATTATGATGTTACTACTACACACACAGGTAACCAATATCATAGATATTTGGTTAAATATAAAAATCACTCACTTGAAGGATTCATAATACATAATTAACTCCACATTATGACCATTTGATTTCTACTTATCATTCACAATCACATTCAAGTCCAGTTTTCTAGTTCCATGCATGTGTTTTTACATGGAACATGCTTATGATTGTTCAGTGATGGTACATGTGACTGGCCATCCATGTCTATTTTATTCTTATCAACTGAGGTTAGTTTCTTGTCAAATGGTAGGCATGTTATGAATGGCTTTTGTGTGCAAAACAAGTGGAGAAAGAAGGAGATGGAGGGAGAGAGAAAAGAAGAGAGACGCACACATATGCATGGGAGCCTCAAAACCCACATAATGATCTCCGTTAGGCAATATGCCTTCAGTATGTTGCAAAAGTATGTTATGGCTAAGTGTAAGTCAATCTCTATGTTGTTATATAAAAATTTGAAGTTGGATACTACATCAGGTGACACATTGGAAAATGCTAGTATGTATAGGAAAATTGTGGAAAGTTTGATATATCTCACAATTACAAGGATTGATCTCATATTCACTATTAGAATTGAAAGTCAATTTATGTAGGTTTCTAGGAAACCACATTTAGATGCTTTAAGATGCACTCTATGATATGTGAGTGCTAATTTGGATTATGCTTTTATGAAGCTCGTGCAAAATTGTAGGTTCATGGATACACTGATGCAGATTGGGTTTGTAGTATTCTAGATAGAAGATCTACTAGAAAGTTTCTATTTTTAGTTGGGAGTGTAGCTATTACATGTAGCAACAAGAAGAAACTCATTATTATTTTGTTGAGTACAGAGGCCAAGTATAGAGGTGTTGCAATGGGAGCATGTGAAGCATCATGGCTAGAGATGCTACTTGCAAATTTTGGTATGGAAGTGCAAAAACATATCATAATCTATTGTGATAATGTTAGCATCATAGAATTAGCACAGAATGCCATTTTCCATGCCAGAAAAAACCATATCAAGGTACATCATCATTTCATCAGAGAAAATGCATTAGTAGGTGATATTGACCTTACTTCTATGAGGACACATGAGTAGGTTGCTGATTTTTTCACTAGAGCACTTGGAGTTGAGAGCTTGAAGATGTTTCAGAAGATGCTTAGATTTTATGTCATCATGACATGAAGTTGAGCTCAATATGTGATGATCCAAGAGGACATGTATCACTTTTCCATTTCTCTAACATGTGTAGTGGTGAAGTCAGTATATGTCAAGGATACTTCATTGAGTTTTACTAGATTTATCTATTGAGAGTGATGGCACATTTGTTCCTTGCGACCTCACTCATTTGTAGACATAATGATTTTTATTATGTATTGTTCTTCATATATTGCACTAGTTGTACTGTTGTATGAGGTCATTCTTGTATATTCCTTTCATATAATAGAAGATGAAGAAGATCATTTTTCCTTGCCTCAATTTGTGTATGCTCCTCTTGAGTGTAAGTGTGTGTGAGTGACCTCTCTTCATTAGCTACATTCTTTTGACACTTTTAGTTCTAGGACTAAATGGTTACTTTCAAAGCACTTTTTGCATTGGTTATAACAAAACAATGTACTTTGCATTAGATGGATGTGAAGAATGCTTTCTTACATGGTGAGTTGTACGAAGAAGCATACGTCAACCAACGACAATGATATGAGGATGCAAAGAATCTTGAATATGTTTGCAAGTTGAAAAAAGGCTTGTATGGACTTAAACAATCCTTCTTGCTTGGCACACAAGGATTGTAGATTACTTGACTTTAATTTGAGTTTCTATGTGTGATGCATATCACTCATTATATGAAAGGAAGGTTGATGTTTTCATCATAATCATGGGTATTTATGTTTATGGCTTACTTTTAGGTGGTGATAATAATGAAAAATATTAAAGAGGTAAAGTAGCTTAGTATGTAGGAATTTGACATGAAATATTATGGTGTGTTGCATTATTCTCTGAGCATTGAATTTTTATATGTAAAAACAAGCACATGGATGTTCCAAAGGCAATATGCTCTGAGTGTGATACAAAAGTATTGCATTTCTCATTGTAATCCAATTTCCATGCCATTATACCATAATTTGAAGTTGGATGCTATCTCTGTTCAAGGACTAGTAAATGCTACTATGTACAAGAGAGTTGTGGGAAGTTCGATACATCTCACAATCCCAAGGCTTGATCTAAACTACATTGTGGTACTTGAGATTCAGTTTATGTAGGTTCTTGGGAAACCACATCTATATCCTTTGAGACACACTCTACATTATGTGAGTGATACTTTGGATTATGCATTGTTTTGTGAAGCAGATGTTTAATTGCAGGTTCATGGATACAAAGATGCAGATTGGTTTCATAGTGTTCCACATAGAAGATCTACTAGTGGTTTTCTATTCTCACATGGGAGTGCTACTACTACTTGGAGAATTGAGAAGCAATGTTGTGGTCGTGATTCGAAGCAAAGTCGTCAACCAAGTAACTAACATCATCATGGACAAAGTAAGTATGATTCGATTGATATATGTATATATAGGTTATGTGGGTTATCTAAAGAAGGAAAGCATTGATCGATCACATGAGACTTTCTTGAGGATTGGTATTCAATAGGGAAGAATCTTGCCAATATAGTGTTATCTCAAGATATCTAAGTAAGAAGGAGGACTCTCATTATGTCTTGATTCTTGAACTTTTTACTTGCATTTGTTCTTCAATAAGAGCATGAATTATCAAATTTAACTTTGCTTCTTTGTGCTTCTACATGTGTGCGGTTGTGCTATTAGGTGTGTAAGTGTGTCATGAACACATGAAATTGTGTGACCATTTGTGTGTAAGCACGTACATAAAGATGTGTGAGCTTTAATGCATATGTGCACTTTGTATGTGAATGAGAACGTGTATGTGTGCATTTGATCATGTATTTATGTGTACATGTATTTTTGGTCAGTGTATGTATGGATGAACGTAAAAATATGCATTTCATGTGTATGTTTGCTTACGAACGCTTGTGCACATGAGTGTTTTTGTCGATGTTCATATATTAATATACTTATAATAAAAGCTAGTATGCAGGACTCGTTCACATTTTTTCTCTTCATATTGTTATATAAACTCTTATACGAGGAGCCACATACAAAGAAAAAGCACGTGGACACCGAAGGGAGGACATTAGAAAAAGAAAGGAGCCTTTGGGGGAAGGATGTTTGTTGGCATACAAGCTATGAGAAGATACAACAGTCAAGTACAATCCGGCATATAAGAGGCCCATTCATTTTTTTCATAATCTATTTTCAATAAAAAATGATTTTCATCACTACACAAACATTCTACATATCATTTTTGATAGATTAGACTCCATTTTGTTGAAGCCAAGGAGTCCCTGAGGTTGAAGAGTATTAGAAGTATTTGTGTATCAATTTTCGTAATTTTCTAATTCTGTTTGAGCCCCCAAATGTGCCTTAGAACCTAATTTTTAACTAGGCCACAGAGTAGGTTTGGACAGGGCCAAAGCTAGTAAAAAACTGTTGGAGTTAGACGTTTGCGGAAGCACGTGAACAACACAAGGAAGAAGAAGAAGCTTGGAGCACAACACACAATACTGAATGTATTACTAGAGAATTTACAAAGATAAGTAGCCCTTTAGGGCAATAGGCGTATATACAAGCCGGGGGAAAAAACCTCCTAAAGAGGGGAAAAAAAGCCCCGACGGTCCTAGAGTGTTCAAACACATCACTACCTAAATATATCAACAAATCCCCCCTGGGAGTGATGCGGTGAACAAGTAGCTGACACTCATGTATAAGGAAGTGCCAAGCTATGTGGAAATCACTCCACAAAAGGAAGTAAGCCCAAAGCTTTGTGGAAAGCTTCAAACGTCTCCCTAGGCAGAGCCTTCGTGAAAATGTGTGCAATGTTCTCCTGCGTGGGCACATATGCGAAGCTGATCTCCCCAGTAGAGCACCTCTCCCTGACATAATGATAATGCACCTCAATGTGCTTAGTGCGAGCATGGAACACATGGTTCCTCGCAACTGCCAATGCACTCTGACTGTTAGTGAAGATGGTGGTGGCAGAAGACTGACCAACACCCAAATCAGCCATAAGGCCTCTGAGCCACACACACTCTATAATAGCTGTGAATGCTGCCCTATACTTAGCCTCACAACTGGAAGTGCCCATAGTAGGCTGCTTCTTGCTCAACCAAGATATACATGAGCTACCAAGCATGAAGCAAAAGCCACTAGTGGACACACGAGTGTCATAGCAACCAGCCCAGTCTGAGTCAGAAAAAGCATGCAAATCTGGAGACAGTGACCCCCCCTTGGGATAAAACAACCCAAGTAGCCGAGTACCACTCAAGTAGCGAAAGATGCGCTTAACCGCTTGTCAATGCTTGACACCTGGGCAATGCATAAACCTGCTCATCTTTGAGACAACAAACTGAATATCTGGCCTAGTAATGCATATGTAAATGAGGCATCCAATAGCCTGCTGATACAGGACAACATCAAATGCATCTCGAGCATCATGAAGACTCAATTATAAACCTGTCTCCAAAGGAGTGGCAATAGGCTTACAGTCTTCAAGGCGAAAATGCTGCAATAATGTGTCAATATATTTTGTTTGACACAAAGCCATTCCACCATTAACTTGCATAAACTGAATGCCAAAATACTGATGCAAATGCCCCAAATCAGACATCTCAAATGAGGCATGTAAATCAGCCTTAAAATCAGCAATATGCTTCTCAATAGGACAAGTGAACAACATAGCATTAGCATAGACAACAATGATCAAAAGCACATCATTAGCACGCTTAATATATAAGGTGCTTTCAGCTGGACTGTTCTCAAAACCATGTGCAATCAGATAGGCATGTATCTTCTCATACCAAGCACGTGGTGCTTGCTTTAAACCATATAATGCCTTCTTTAACCTGCAGACCTGGTTTTCATGCCCTTTTTGCAGAAAGCGATGGGACTGAAAAACATACACTTCTTCACGCAAGTCACCATTCTGAAATGCAGTTTTAATGTCAAACTGATGTACATTCCAACCACGATGGGCTTCAAGTGCAGAAATTCTGCGAACAGTAGTCATATGGCATGTAGGTGAAAAGGTCTCATCAAAATCAATGCCTCTTTCCTGTGCATAACCCTTTGCAACAAGCCAAGCCTTATACCTATCAACTGTACCATCAGGTTTACGCTTTAGCTTGTATACCCACTTAGTGCCAATGGACTTCTTACCAGGAGGAAAGTCACATAAAGACCAAGTACCATTCTTCATTATTGCATCATATTCAGATTGCATAGTAGCCATCCAATTTTTTGAATTTTGTGCTTCATCAAAGGAAACAGACTCATTCTCATCATAGAGACTAGATGCAGCCATAGCATAGCAATCTGATGCAAAAGAGGCACTATGAGAGCCTGATCGAGTACGATATGATAGAGGTGCATCTAATTTGTTGTCACACAAGCTCTGCACCAGCCATTTTGGCATAGTTCTTGCCTGATCAATATCAACTCTCTCATCAATAAGTGCATCATGTACATCTGCATCAGAAATGGAATTATCTGCATCATCACATGAAACCTACAAAGGCTGAGAACTTGCCTCATTAGGACCACCACTAGATTGTCCACTTGTAAAAAGAGGCAGCAAAGTATCATACATTTCTTTGGAGCTAATAAATGTCTCCTTAGTACATGGAAGCAATGGCTGAATAACATCTTCCACAAAAACAACATCACGGCTAACCAAAATTCATTTAGTTTGTGGATGATATACACGATAGCCTTTACTTTCAGAACTGTACCCAAAAAAAATACATTTTACTGCTTTATCATCCAATTTTTTGTGATGTTGTTCAGGCACTAATGCATATGCCAAACAACCAAAAACAGACAGATGAGCAACAGATGGCTTGCGGTCATGCCAAGCCTCATATGGAGTGATAGATTGCAGCGCTTTAGTGGGACACCTATTAAATACATATGTTGCACACATGACAACCTCAAGCCAGAAATTATGTGGTAAAGCCTCACTCTTGACCATACACCTCGCCATCTACATGAGTGACATGTTCTTTCGTTCAGCAACTCCATTCTGTTGAGGTGTATATGGAAATGTACACTGGTGTTTTATCCCACGTTCGTCCAGAAATGTATTATAATCAGAAGACATATACTCCCCACCTCGATCAGAACGGAGGGTGCCCATTTAACATGCTGATAGATTTTCAGCCAAAACCAAAAACTATTTGAAGCACATGAACAGTTCGGACTTTGCCTTCAATGGATATACCCATGCATGCCTGGAAAAATCATCGATGAAAGTAACGAAGTAAAGATAATTCCCAAAAGAAGGTGTCTGCATACGATCATAGACATCACTATGTACAAGCTGCAATTTCTGAGTAGCCCGAACTGAACCATCTTTTGGAAAGGACGAATGTTGAATTTTTCCCAAAATACGGCCTTCACAAACATGTTTTCAAGGTACCCTCAAGTTTGGGCAAAGATGACACCATTTCAGATTTCTGTAGGCCTAGCAAACTAGCAAAATTCAGATGACCAAAGCGTGCATGCCAAAGCTTTGCATCTGACATAGCCTGAGAATCATTTACTGCACATGTGTTGGGTTGTAGGGTATGCACACACCCTCAATTGTGCATGGGAACCCCCCCTAGACCATGAGAAATAACCTTTTTTGTATATATGTGAGTGTCACATATGAACACTCTCCTAGAGCACTTTTTTATATTATCTTATATACCATAGTAAAGAGGTCTCTCAAATTTCAACTTTTTGGCTCTCTAGAAAATCCCACATAGAAATATTCTCACGCATGCCCTTCATTGGGATTTGATAGTTACATACTTGGTCTTGGAATATCATAGAAGAATGGTAGTTAGAGAGAGAATCACCTTTTTTACTTTTCAAAGAGGCACATGGGGAATAAAGCTTAGCCTATAAATATGAGCTCATTTTTGTAAAGAAGGGAGCTTTTGGTCGACGTGCTCTCATGTAAAATCCTTTATCAATGGAAGATGCTCTCATTTACTCTAAGAAGACTATTTACATTTACATGTATTGTGTTTTGTGAGTGTGTGAGAGTGGTGTGTGTGTGCCTATGCATGTCTCTCCTTTGCATGAGTAGAATAATTGCATTTGCTTGTATTTTCCTCATGGACAAGGATCCTCGACTTCCTATTCTCCTTGTTTTCAAGCATGTGGCAAAGCATGGGGCTGTTGCCAATGGCTTGAACATGTGGGAGGTAGGGGTGGATGAGAGGAGAGTCATTCGTGAGCCTTCCTTATTGCTTCCATGCAAGATGGTGAGGGTTTTGGTCATTCCTTGCTACAACCTCAACACTTTTTGGCGCCGTTGTCGGGGATGGTCGGCCTTTCATCACTTGGAGAGCTCAAGAACATGTGATAAAGTATTGTGTTGCAATCTTTTTTGCTCAATTATGTAGGATTTGAGTTTGTGCATGGCACTTTCACCCTTTCATTGGGCCATTAGCTCCCTATTTTCTTGCTTTGGTAAGGTAGTTTTAGTTCAATTTGAATGTTTCACAAAAACATCCCCTTTCCCCCTTCTCTCTTCCTCTCTCACATACACACACACTCCTACACATTTACTTTGGCATCACTTTCACTTCTGCCACCTCTTTCTGAGTGATGGCCTTGAATGGAGGGATGAGGTAGATTCTCTCTTTGCCTCTTCCTTCTCTTCCCCTGCATATTTCAAAGAAAATCCCCACAAATTATATAAAACTGACGAGTTCTCTCTTGAATCCCCATTTGAAATTGCAAGGAAACTTGAATGATTTCTTTAATTTTGCATACGTTGTGAATTTTTGTGTGGAGTGGTGATATGTTTACTTCAACTCTTAATGACCACGCTTGAAGTGGTTGTTGGAAAAGAAGTCACTCATGAGTCATAGTCACAGCTGTATGGTTTACACATGCGAAGGTGTACTCATGTCCGGAGTTTGGAGTTATGCTTACCTACCATCTAAAGAAATTAGTGTGTGCCACTTGAGATGCACCATTATTCTCACTCCTTCCTCTCTCCATTTGTAAGAAGCGGAGCAACCACGGATCTTTGGTCCCTCTGTGCAGACACAAAGGGGTCGAGCATCTTGGGCTCCCCCTTTTCCCTATCTCTTTTGGGGTTGAGCTCCATTGAGCTCCCCCTGTTGTGCGTGTTCTCCTCGCAGACAGATATTCATCTCCTTTGGATCTGTTCGGTGCTTCTCTTCCCTTTTTCTTCTCTAGTTCGAAGCTTCCCACAGGTGCTATTCAAGGTTGAGACCTCATGTCTCCCCCGGTGCTACGGGCGCTGAAGGAGGATGAGCTATGGATCCTTCCCACACAAATCTTTGATTGAGCACCAAGAGCACCAAGGTTGAAGCCCTACTCCTCTGTGAAGGCATGTATGCACGCGTTCGAGTTCTTTCATCAAGAATCTTGTTACATTTTGGCTGCTGTTGAGGTTCTCCTGCGTGTTCGGTGTTGCTCTCTTGCAATATATGCAAGGTTCTCCAGAAACTCCTTCTCGAAAATATTTCTAGCACTGTGACTAGCACACAACAGGGGATCAAGCTCTTCATTAGCTTCCCTCGCATGCTGGATGCCATGCTTGTAGAGGCCAGGAGGTTTGTGTGCTTTCATTTTTTAAGCATCTCCCTTAACAGGGGTGCAACCTTACTACCCCTATTCATTCCATGGGGAAACTTCTACTAAGGCTGAACCCTCATGGGTTCTCTCTTCCGTTTGGCATTACAACACTTGGGCATCTTCTTTTATCCCTCCTTGGCGCATGAAAGTCTAGCTCAGTGCTTCCTTGAGGCACCTCGGGCCGTGCAGTTCTCAGAATATTACTTCTTTTTCTCTAACAACACTCCAGCTTCATAATCTCCATCACATCTTTGATGGAGCATATCTTTGGTGGAACATACTGGAAAGGCTCCCCTTGTGGCATCATGCTCCTTTGTTTTGCTCTCTCAAGCTTCATTTTTGTGGCATTCTATGTGTGATTATGGACTTGTTTTCCCTTGCATATTTTATTGTTGGATCACTCTATGTGGAAGTTGTGGACTTATTCGGTGGACCATGAATTTCTCCCTGGATCATTCACATTGGAAGTCGATTCTTCAAAATTCTTCACATAAACTTTGTCTGCATGAAGCGGGTAGCCCAAATCCATGTGTTAGACTGTGTTTATGGGTTAGCATCTTGATCCTTGAAACCATGTGAGGGAACAGAGTCCTAAGTTCCCTCAGGCACATATATTCACTGAAACTATTTCTTGGATCCTCCAAGTTGATGATGGAGCTGACTAGCATATTTTTTGCCACTGTGTGCCAATGGAAGTTTTTTTTTGCTACCCTCGAATATTGCTACATCTACAGGATGGTTATGGCCATTGACTTCTTGTACCAACCATTAAGGGCTGCAAAGTGAAGATCTGAGCGTTGGTTCTCCTTTATGTCTAATAAAAGAGTTCACGAGTTGTTGTATGTTTGTTAATGTTCAAAATTCGGTATCCCTCAAACTTGTGGTGGGAGGGTGTGTGAGTGTGATGAGGTTTCTCATGGTCAGCTCATATGGCCAAGTTTTTTGCACAAATGCGACTTGAAAGTATGGTATGTTGGGGATTGAAGATAGATCTGGATATGATTTAATGAAAATTCTAAATGTTCTCAATTTTTTCTAAACTCCTACCATGACGAATGACAGCTTACAACTTGCTTGCTTTTGCATAATGTCCCCTTGTAATATTAAATGATCTGACAAAACTGTAGATTTGCAATGCCTTTGTTGTCTATTTTAATTTGTAGGCCTGACCTTCGTCCAAGACATGAAACATGGTGTATGCTCTTTGAAATTCTTGCAGATTGACTTCCCAACTACACAGGAAAATATCTTGGCCAAAATTTCTTGAAGCTAGATTGTTCTTGCATATTTTTCTTTTTTTAGATGAAAAGGAAATGTTGCATGTGGTACGGATCGCTCTCAGGATAGGTTTTGAAGATCCTCACAATTAGAGCTGCATGGGAGTAGTGTTCTTCAAGGCTACTGAAGGAGCCCTATTTTGTTACTGTTTGTAAAAATGGGATGGGCTCTGAATGATTAACCCATTAAGACATACTCTACCTAACTTTGGCAACAGTCCAATTTTTGCATCTCTATGAAGATAACTACTATTGAATGTTGATGACCTTCTTGCTTTCTTCATATGTTTTGTGATTACATGAACAAAAGATGGCCACTATTGTGTGATGTGTCCTTTGCTTAGAAAGTGAAGCTATTGTTGTTTGTTGCATTCTGATTCATGCTAAATCATCTTCTTATATAATTATATGTGATCTGGGTGCTATGGATGAAGCGCGGGTGCCTATTAGATGTGGTGGATACTCTTTCGTAGAAAGGGGGTTTGAGCTACCTTCTCTTGCCAACCTTTTGGAGGCTAAGATAGGGCACTAATTGAAACCCTCCACCTCATGACTTAGTGCGTTTTAAGTACATAGATGAGGAAACGTGCATTTGAATGAAAGTCGTACTCCAAATTTTAAGGTTCAAGTTTCTGATGGGTTGTTGGCTCCTTGTCCTTTGGGTTCCGTTGGAGGAAGCTACTACAAATGTAAGTTAATAACTTTCTTGTGTTCTCAAATGATCTTCTATGTATGTTTAGTAGAAAAGAGGATGATGGCATCATATAGGAATTTTTTTGTCATCACAACCAGAATGGACATATACTATGTTTGAAACCTTTGGTACAATTGCTTTCTATTGAGGTAGGGTTCTTTGAAATGCAATCATATCGTATGTTTGGAAGTTGTCTTCAGAGCGTACAGCGGTCCACTTCCCTCACATCTGAGGACTTGGGGTGATTCTAATGAGTTGTTCTCCTTGTTTGATTACCCAATCATCTATTGACTCATGATTTGGCGCACATTTCTACTCTAAAGATCATGTGAAGTGAATATATGTTGCAGGTAGGCGACTTCACGATGAACAAAATTCTTGATAGGATCGATGGTAGTGTGATATTCTCTTTGGAGCACCTGAAGACCTGACTGCTTGGGAGATATTATTAAAAAAAGGTTGTAAACTCTTCTTCCATAACTTGAGGAGTTTGCATTCTATGTGACTGTCATACTACATATTTGTGTACAGGTTTTTGCTTATAAAATTTTGGAGGATTACTATTGGTACGTCAATTAGATGTTTCTCAAATAGAAGGGTACATGATTGACCTCGTTTTCACACTTACCTCGATCTAATGGGAGTGGTCATCTCTGTGTACGTCATGACAATGAGTTAAATACATGGTATTGGGATGTATAATGCTTGTACTTCAAAATGTTCTTTATGATGTGAACATGTATTCTCTAAAAGATGGTTGCAAATGAACATGCACATAGGGGGTGACATTTATTCGAACCTGTTCTGAACTACATTAAGTGTGAATTCACAAAGCAGGGAGTGATTGTTTTTTGCTAGGGAAGTAACTCTCTAGTTTCACATTGCTCATCTAACACGTATTTTGCATTACAAGCCAACACACTTCTAACTTTAGCATTGATGATTTGCTACTGTGCTTTGCAAGAATAACCTTGGATAAAACTATTTGCATTTCATAACTAGTAGAATGATAAGAGTCATAATGTTGCACCATTCACCTATCTTTTAGCAAGCTTTCTGATATGAGCATAAAGCAGGACCATAAAGTAATCATGAAACTTCATTCATCTCATGCAATACAATACACTATGTCTCACACTCACTCAGGGGTAGCATATTTAGGAATGGCAATATGATTTTGGCATCACAAAGATATAGGGGACATATGGGTTCTCACGATGCTCCTTATTATTCTTGAATTGTAGGAACAATAGATTATCAAGACTTCTCTCTAGAAGAAAAGTCTTGCAAAATAGGATGGCCTTGAAGTGGGAACTAAATTTGAAATGAATATCTCATTACTAGATGTAGTCTACTTGCTCTTTTGTATGTCATTTCAGGTTTGGAAGCTTTTGGAGAAGGCATTTCCAGCCTTACAAAAAGACTGCATGGTGGGATGCATGTTGGGCTGACTGCCCCCAAAGGGGATTGTGTCACTCAGCTTTGAAGATCGAAGATTTGCCGATTGAAGCAGAATTTTGAAGATTGCTGCCTCAAGCTTTGCAGACTGAAGAATTGCAGAATTTTGAAGATCTGAAGAGTTTCCAGACTTGACTCTAACTTGGAACAATTCAGCTATGTATGATCCTCTTCCCTTAGCTTTGTCGAGGATGACAAAGTCTGGGGGGGGGAGAGTGTTGGGTTGTAGGGTATGCACACACCCTCAATTGTGCATGGGAATCCTCCCTAGACCATGAGAAATAAACTTTTTTGTATTATGTGAGTCTCACATATAAACACTCTCCTAGAGCACTTTTTAATATTCTCTTATATACCATAGTAAAGAGGTCTCTCATATTTCACCTTTTTGGCTCTCTAGAAAATCCCACGTAGAAATATTCTCACGCATGCCCTTCATTGGGATTTGGTAGTTACATACTTGATCTTGGAATATCCTAGAAGATTGGTAGTTAGAGAGAGAATCATCTTTTTGACTTTTCAAAGAGGCACATGGGGAATAGAGCTAAGCTTATAAATATGAGCTCATTTTATAAAGAAGGGAGCTTTTGGTCGACGTGCTCTCATGTAAAATCCTTTATCAATGGAAGATGCTGTCATTTACTCCAAGAAGACTATTTACAGTTACATGTATTGTGTCTTGTGAGTGTGTGAGAGTGGTGTGTGTGTGCCTATGTATGCCTCTCCTTTGCATGAGTAAGATAATTGCAATTGCTTTTATTTTCCACATGAACAAGGATCCTCGACTTCCTATTCTCCTTGTTTTCAAGCATGTGGCAAAGCATGGGGTTGTTGCAAATGGCTTGAACATGTGGGAGGTAGGGGTTGATGAGAGGAGAGTCATTCTTGAGCCTTCCTTCTTGCTTCCATGCAAGGTGGTGAAGGTTTTGGTCATTCCTTGCTACAACCTCAACAACATGCCAAATCATTTACAAATCTTTCATAGTCTATGAGCTTGTACAACCCACGACATAAAATGCCAGAAGCCATAATCACATCGCCATTTGAAAAATCATGAACTGTACACCTGTCATAAACAAATTTCACAACCAAGCCAATCTTGGCTGATGCAAAAACTAATAATAGGTTCTTCTTCATCCCTTGCACAAATAAAGCATCTGACAAAGTGAAAGAACTACCATCAGAAGTAGTCAAAATGATCTTACCAACTCCCATAATCGGATAAGAGGAGTTATTGGCACATGTAACAATATTCCCTATAGGGGCAGGCTCGAGTGAAGAGAAGAAATTGCGCTGCGAGGTAATATGTTTGGTTGCCCCACTGTCAAAATACCAAACATCTGAGTCTACTGCACACATGCACTACTCATGAGAAGATGGGCCAAAACTGCAGACAGTAGTAAACGTCCATTCTTCTTCCTGCAAAAGATTAGTAGACTCTGTTTTTGGTGTAGAGGCCTCTGCAACAACCATTCCAGCCTCTTTCTTCGTTGCCTCTTTAGCAGCCAGTCTTGGATAGTTCTTTATGATATGATCATTCCCTTTATAGTACTTAGAAAACAATTTCTGCTTTTCTCATTTCTTCTCATCTTTATCTTCCTTCTTCGAATATTCAGAATTAGCACATTTCTGCTTACTAGTTGAAGAGCTCCATTTTCCTTTACCCTTCTGACTAGCGAGGAAAGCTTGATCTACAACTCACATAATGGACCTGTTCTACCTGGACTAATCTTCCTGCAATAGAATAGAGACTAACTCCTCAAATGATAAGGCATTTGGATTGCCTTTCATCATCAACCGAAGAGTAGAAGCAAAACTTTGATATGAATGAGGTAAACCATTCAGAACAGTCTACACAAGTGAGCTATCTGGTATAACCTCACTAGCAAAAATCAGCTGTTCCTTCAAGTCTTTGATCTTCGTAAGGAAACTCTCCATAGAATCACCTTCATTCATGTGCTCACTCTCCAACTCTTTTCGGAGGTAAGCAACACGAGCCTCATTCTTAGCTTGGTACAATGTGGTAAGTGTATCCCAAGCATCCTTAGCTATTTTCCAAGAGTGAATGTGAGGAATAATGGCATGTTTGACAGACAAAGCTATCAATGCATGTGCCTAGGCATCTCTGCCATCCGAATGAATCTGCTCTACAGTAGGTGCAGTAGAAAGCGTAGCACAAACAAGAATATGCAGAATGTCATCATCTTCGACACCTTATGCATTAGCTTCAGTATCTGCAGTTGTAAGAGTTGCAGGTGTGATAGGATGTTTTTCAACACCCTGCACAATGTTCCACAGACCTTTTGCAACCAACACATGTCGCGTCATATAAGCCTATAACGGGTAGTTGGTACCATCCAACTTATCCTCAATAGCTAACATACGAAATACATCACTGCTTTCAGCCATGGCCGATGACTAAAATACCTTGATGCAGAAAATTGAAGAACTGCCGAGACGAATTCTGCTAGACTTATAGCAGACTTCGAGACGCTTATACTGGCGAAGAGAAAGTGGTATATACCTTTGGCACAAAAATACAAAATAGCCTGCACAAGCGCTACGATAGTGCATTCGGAGGCCGAAACGAGCTCAAATCGCAATTTCGGCACACAAAACAAAGCAGCTTTCATCTCGAAAACATGTTGAGTATGCTCACCAAAATTCGTGCGATTATGAGACTGCAACCGGAGGAGTGTCGACGGCACCCTTGATGAAGCAATGACCTATTCTGATACCAATTGTTGGAGTTAGACGTCTGCGGAAGCATGCGAACAGCACAAGGAATGAGAAGAAGCTGGAGCACAACACACAATACTGAATGTATTACTAGAGAACATACAAAGATAAGTAGCCCATTAGGGCAATCGGCATATATACAACCCGGGGGAAAAGAACCTCCTAAAGAGGGAAAAAAGTGCCCCGGCGGTCCTAGAGTGTTCACACACATCACTACCTAAATATGTCAACAGAAACGTATAAAAAGAGCTATAGAGCTCATGTTTTGGGGTTAGTTTGTTAGAGTTTTGAGCTATTGTAAGAGACTTTTTGAGTAATGCAAAGAACTCTATTGTTCCTCTCTTTATTCTTGCCTTGTGTGCACATGTGTGTGTATGTGTGTGCATGCTTGTGTGCTTCTTGCTCATGCAATTGTGCTATCACTTGCTCATAATCATCATACTAGTCTTCACATCTCCACGGATTGCCAATTATGAGGTGGATCTCCTCACGTTGGTACTTGCCATTGTGCTAGAGTGACACTAAATTGGGCACTGTTGCTGGGGAGAGAGCTTCAAGGACAAGCGTGTGATGGTAGGACATAGAGTTGTGACATTGGATTCATAGGTATTTTCGTTACTTTTCATCACTTTTTCTTACTTTCATCATCACTAGCATCATCCTCACCACCTCCCACCTCCATCTCCACCTTCACCAAAATTTCATTTTTTTGGTCATATTCCGCTCCTCACCTCATTTCCCTCATTTCACTTGTGAGAGAGAGTGAGAGAGATCTTTTGTGCTATCTGGTTTTATGTGTTTTTGAGCTTTTGTTGTAGGTTCTAGCTATATCACCATCTCTAGTAGCTTGCACAAGTATGACAGACCTATGCACGGGTCCCAAAACGATGACCTCTCTCTGTTGCTATAGACAGAGAAAGTTGGTATTTTGTGTTTACATATATGGCATGATAATCTACACCATTAGAGCAATCCAAATCATCAAAAGGATCCAAAACATTTGCGCTTTTTTTTTTCAATCATGATAGACCAAAACCATGATAGATGACAAATAGCATCTATCATGATAGACAAGACCCCATGATAGATAGCATCTATTGTGACAGACACCCATCTATCACGACAGATCAAAACCATGATACACCCCATCTATCGCGATAGACACCCATCTATCATGATAGACAGCCCTCACGATAGACACCAGACCACATCTATCGCGATAGACACCCGTCTATCGTGACAAACCAAAACCATGATAGACCTCGTCTATCACGATAGACACCCATCTATCATGACAGAGAGCCCTCACGATAGACGCCAGACTTCATCTATCACGATAGACACCCATCTATCGCGATAGACCAAAACCACGATAGACCTGTGTCTATTGTGTTGGTGCAATTAAGCTGAAGCCTACATACTTGATCATCTCACATAAACTTGATGTATCGGCAATACCCTTGAAAGGCTTCATATGTACAACCTGTTGTAACTTTGCTTCACAATTACCAATTGTTAAAGTCGAATATATCCACGAGGAGTTGGGGGCATATAATCTCATATCACTTGGTAGTTAAGTCAAGAGAGAATCAATCCTATACTTTAGGATTCACTTTTAGGTAGGGATTTGAATTGAAATTCGAATCTTTGGCTCCAACAAAAACTATAAAAAGAGGTTATGGAAGGCCCACGTGCATCTTGAGGTTTAGAGATCATATCCATGTACTTTGATTGAAAAGAGGAACTCACCTCATAGCTCACTCATTTCTCACTCATTTAGCAATGATTTATTGCGAATGACATTGTACTTTTACATGATTTATTACATACATGATCATTACTTCTTAGTCTCATATCTTTGTCATACTCCATGAGAATAGTGAATTTGGCAGAGCTGGTTCTCACTGTATAGTTGATCATTTCCTATGATTCAAAGCATGATAGCTTTAGCATACCATCTATTTTAATCCTACAAATTTTCATAAGTAACGGTTCTCGGGATATTCAGATATTAATCAATCTCTTCTCACTGGTCAGTGACTATCAAGGCCCGTAAATGTTGGTGCATGATCAATTTGCTAAACATATTTCTCTGCATGTAGTCATTTTAAATGATATCAGTCATGATTGGTAACTTGATAAGCTAATTGAAGCCCGCCAAAAGGAATTTTATCAATTGATGTTGTACTCAAACAATGGTTCAAAACTCTCAGTAGGTGTATCAACCAAAATAGCCTGATTACCCACAACACTCTCCAGCAATCACTTATAGTAGGTCTGAAGCAAGTTTTAGCTGCACCAATTCATCTCTTGTGATTATCCACCATCTCCAACAGTGGTATCAAAGCAAGTTCAATCAAGATGGGAGATGGATTTCCATCCTTGATTGACGAATTGGATAGGAACAACACAACATGGTCCCTAAGCATGCAAGCAAACCTTCAAGGGAGAAGCTTATATGGATACATCTCAGGAGATGAAGACATGTCATCCTTTAGGAGCAAGAATCAACCAACAAGAGAGGAGCAAGAAAAGTTGACCACATGGTGTGCAAAGGATGCTCTTGCCTAGTCATATCTACTAAACTCAATCTTTCATTTCTTGTTACCACATGTTAGAAATTGCAAGACCTCCCAAGAGACTTGGGAAGTGTTTTCATCATACTTCTCCTCAAACACAAGAGCTAAGAAGAATTAGTTGTGGATGAAATTCACAACCCTCAAGAAACAACCAAAGCAAGGAGTGGCTAATTATGTACCAAAATGAAAGATGTAGCAGACCAGCTTGCAACCATTGGAGAAGAGATAGAGGAAGAGCACATAGTGTGGCAGATCATCAATGGAATTAAGACTGATGACAAGTGGGAGTCCTTCACCACAACAATGGATTTCTACATGGATATGAAAAAACCTCATCTCAACACCTTGATGGGAAAACTCTTCACCCATGAGACAAGATCAACAAAAATGGCAACAAATCAAGAGGTAACCAATCTATTTACCTTTATACAGATAAGAATAAAGCTAAAGATAAAGGTAAACGTAAGAAACAGGAAGAAGAGGCTAGTACCTCTCAAGCTAATTATGCAAGAAGAGGAAGAGGTGCTAGAGGAAGGGGCAGAGGAGGAAAGCAAGGTAGGGGGAGACCCTACAACAAATCACCATGCAACACTTGTGGTCTCAACAACCACACTACAAAAGAATGCTACAAAAATACAAGGAACCAGAGGGGAAGATGCTTCCATAGAGGAAGCTATGGACAAACTAGAGGCAGGTACAACAATGGTGGAGGCAACTACAACCATAAATACAATCAAGACTACAACAACAACAATTATCAAGGAGGCTTTAGAACAACTATACTAAAGATCAAGAAGACTCTCTACTAATTATGAACATGACATCCAAGCAAGGTAAAGATGATGATCATCTTTTCTACATTGACTCAGGTTGTTCCAATCATGTGGTAGGAAATATAGCTCTATTATCTAATCTTGAAGAACGTAAGGGGAAGCATGAAGTACAAACAGGTGATGACACTAAACGCTCAGTCAAGAAAATTTGAAATGTCAAAAACTCATATGGTAGTATGAAGCTTTTGAGCAAAGTTCTATATGTGCCTACTATAACCAAAAACCTAATTACTGTTGGGTAGATTGTAGAGAAAGGTCTACAGGTTACATTCACTAACTGAGCGAAATCGTGATCTAAGCTCGTTTTGGCCTCTGACTACACTATCGCAGTGCTTGTGCATGCCATTTCGTCTTTTTGAGCCAAAGGTATATACCAGTTTCCATTCGCGAGTATAAGTTTATTGAAGTCTGCTACAGGTCTAATAGAATTTGTTTGGGAAGTTCTGTTCAACTTTTTGAGATACAGTCACTTTTTTGCATCAAGGTATTTTAGTCATAGGCCATGGCTGAAAGCAGTGATGTATTCCGTATGTTGGATGTTGAGGATAAGTTGGATGGTACCAATTGCCCGTTATGGGCTTATATGATGTGACATGTGTTGGTTGCAAAAGGACTATGGAACATTATGCAAGGTGTCGAAAAACATCCTCTTACATCTATAATTGTTACAATTGCAGGTACTAAAGTTGATGTAGAAGGTGTCGAAGATGGTGATATTCTACATATTCCTGTTTCTGTTGCGGTTTCTGCTGCACCTACTATAGAGCAGATTCCTTGAGATGGAAGAGATGCCCAAGCACATGCATTGATAGCTTTCTTTGTCAAACGTGCCATTATTCCTCATATTCGCTCTTGCATAATAGCTAAGAATGCTTGGGATACACTTACCACATTATACCAAGCTAGGAATGGCTCGTCTTGCTTACCTCCAGAAACAATTGGAGAGTGAGCACATGAATGAAGGTGATTCTATGGATAGTTTCCTAACAAAGATCAAATACTTGAAGGAACAGTTGATTTCTGATGATGAGGCTATACTAGATAGCTCACTTGTGCAGACCATTCTGAATGGTCTTCCTGATTCATATCAGAGTTTTGCTTCTACTCTTTGGTTGATGATGAAAGGCAATCCAAATGCCTTGTCATTTAGTCTCTGTTTTGTTACATGAAGAACAATCCAGGCAGAATAGGTCCATTATGCACGTTGTAGATCAAGCTTATGGAGCTCTTCTACTAGTAGGTAGAAATCTGCAAATGTTGCACATTCGAAGAACCAAGACAAAGATGAGAAAAAATCAGAAGAGCAGAAGTTGTTTTGTAGGTACTATAAAGGGAATGATCATATCATAAAGAACTATCCAAAACTGGCTACAAAAGAGGCAAAGAAGAAAGAGGCTGGAATGGTTGTTGTAGAAGCCTCTACACCAAAACAGAGTTTGCTAATCTTGTGCAGGAAGAAGAATGGGCGTTTATTACTGTTTGCAGTTTTGACCCATCTTCTCATGAGCAGTGCATGTCTGCACTAGACTCAGATGTTTGGTACTTTGACAATGGGGCGACCAAACATATTACCTCGTAGTGTAGTTTCTTCTCTTCACTCGAGTCAGCCCCTACAGGGAATACTGTTACATGCGCCAACAACTCCTCTTATCGTGTTATGGGAGTTGGTAAGATCATTTTGACTACTACTCATGGTAGTTCTTTCACTTTCTTAGATGCTTTATTTGTGCTAGGGATCAAGAAGAACCTGTTATCATTTTGTGCATTAGCAAAGATTGGTTTGGTTGTGAAATTTGTTGATGATAGGTGTATGGTTCATGATCTGTCAAATGGCGATGTGATTCTTGCTTTTGGCATTTTATGTCATGGGCTGTATAAGCTCATAGACTATGAAAGATTTGTTAATGATTTGGCATGTGCAGTACATGATTCTCAGGCTATCTCAGATGCAAAGCTTTGGCATGCACACTTTGGTCATCTGAATTTGGCTAGTTTGCTATGCCTACAGAAAACTGAAATGGTGTCCTCTTTGCCCAAACTTGAGGCACCTAGAAAACATGTTTGTGAAGGCTCTATTTTGGGTAAAATTCAGAGTTCCTCATTTCCAAAAGATGGTTCAGTTTGGGCTAGTCAAAAATTGTAGCTTGTACATAGTGATGTTTGTGGTCCTATGCAGACACCTTCGTTTGGAAATTATCTTTACTTCATGACTTTCATTGATGATTTTTCCACACATGCATGGATATATCCATTGAAGGCAAAGTCCGAAGTGTTCATGTGCTTCAAGCAGTTTTTGGTTTTGGCAGAAAATCTGTGAGCATGTAGAATGGGCATCCTCCGTTCAGATCGAGGGGGGGAATATATGTCTTCTGATTTTAATGCATTTCTGGCTGAACATGGGATAAAACACCAGTGTACAGTGCCGTATACACCTCAACAAAATGGAATTGTTGAACAAAATAACACGTCACTCATGGAGATGGCGAGGTGTATGGTCAAGAGTCATGCTTTACCACATAGTTTCTGGTTTGAGACTATCATGTGTGCAGCATATGTACTGAACAGGTGTCCCACTAAAGCGCTACAGTATATCACTCCATATGAGGCTTCGCATGATCGCAAGACATCTGTTGCTCATCTGCGTATTTTTGGTTGTTTGGCATATGCATTAGTGCCTAAACAACATCGCAGAAAATTGGATGATAAAGCAGTAAAATGTATTTTTGTTGGGTACAGTTCTGAAAGTAAAGGCTATCGTCTCTATCATCCATAGACTCATTCTGGTTAGCCGTGATGTTGTTTTTGTGGAAGATGCTATTCACCCATTGCTTTCGTGTACTAAGGAGACATTTGTTAGCTCCAAAGACATGTATGATACTTTGATGCCTCTTTTTATAGGTGGATAGTCTAGTGCTGGTCCCAACGAGGCAACTTCTCAGCCTTTGCAAGTTTCATGTGATGATGCAGATCATTCCATTTTTGATGCAGATTTACATGATGCACTAGTTGATGAGAGAGCTAATATTGAGCACACAAAAACTATGCCAAAATGGTTGGTGCAGACTTTGCGTGATAGCAAATTAGATCTCTGTCTTATCGTACTCGTTCAGGCTCTCATAGTGCCTCTTTTGCATCATATTGCTATGCTATGGCTGCATCTAGTCTTTGTGATGAGAATGAGCCTGTTTCGTTTGATGAAGCACAAAATTTAGAATATTGGATGGCTGCTATGCAATCTGAATATGATGCTATAATGAAGAATGGTACTTGGTCTTTATGTGACTTGCCTCCAGGCAAGAAGGCCATTGGCACTAAGTGGGTATACAAGTGGAAGCATAAACAGGATGGTATAGTTGACAGGTATAAAGCTAGGCTTGATGCAAAGGGTTATGCATAGGAAAGAGGCATTGATTTTGATGAGACCTTTGCACCTACATATCGTATGACTACTCTTCGGAGCATTTGTGCACTTGCAGCTCATCATGGTTGGAATGTTCATCAATTGGACATTAAAACAACATTTCTAAATGGTAAATTGCATGAAGAAGTGTATGTTTTTTAGCCACGTGGATTTGTGTAGAAAGGGCATGAAAACTAGGTGTGGAGGTTAAAGAAGGCATTATATTGTTTAAAGCAAGCACCACGTGCTTGGTATGAGAAGATACATGCCTATCTGATTGCACATGGTTTTGAGAATAGTCCAACTAAAAGCACCTTATATGTTAAGCATGCTAATGATGTGCTTCTGATCATTGTTGTCTATGTCCTCGACATGCTGCTCACTCGTCCTATTGAGAAGCATATTGCTAATTTTAAGGCTGATTTGCATGCCTCATTTGAGATGTCTGATTTTGGGCATTTGCATCACTATTTGGGCATTGAGTTTATGCAAGTTGATGGTGGAATGGCTTTGTATCAAACAAAATATTTGTGTCAAAAGAAATATATTGACACATTATTGCAGCATTTTGGCCTTGAAGACTATAAGCATATTGCCACTTCTATGGAGACAGGTTTACGATTGAGACTTCATGATGCTGGAGATGCATTTGATGCCGTTCTCTATCAGCAGGCTGTTGGATGCTTGATTTACTTATGCATTACTCAGCCAGATATTCAGTTTTCTATCTCACAGATGAGTAGGCTTATGCATTGCCCATGAGTCAAGCATTGACAGGCGGTTAAGTGCATCTTTTGCTACTTGAGTGGTACTCTGCTACTTGGGTTGTTTTATTCCAAGAGGGGATCACTACCCCCAGATTTGCAGGCTTTTTTTTGAATCTGATTGGGCTAGTTGCTATCACACTCGTGTATCCACTAGTGGCTTTTGCTTCATGCGGGTAGCTCATATATATCTTGGTTGAGCAAGAAGCAGCCTACTGTGGCCACTTCTAGTTGTGAGACTGAGTATAGGGAAGCTTTCACAGCTACTGTTGAGTGTGTGTGGCTCAGACGCCTTATGGCTAATTTGGGTGTTGGTCAGACTTCTGCCACCACCATCTTCATTGACAGTCAGAGCACATTGGCAGTTGCAAGGAACCCTGTGTTCCATGCTCGCACTAAGCAGATTGAGTTGTATTATCATATGTCAGGGAGAGGTTCTCTGCTGGGGAGATCAGCTTGGCATATGTGCCCACACAGGAGAACATTGCAGACCTTTTCACGAAGGCTCTGCCTAGGGAGAAGTTTGAAGGTTTTTGCAAAGCTTTGGGCTTACTTCCTTCTGTGGAGTGATTTCCACATAGCTTGGCACTTCCTTATACATGAGTGCGAGCTCCTTGTTCACCGCATCACTCCTAGGGGGGATTTGTTGATATATTTAGGTAGTGATGTGTGTGAACACACTAGGACCACCGGGGAACTTTTTCCCTCTTTAGGAGGTTTTTTCCCCCGGCTTGTATATACGCCTATTGCCCTAATGGGCTACTTCTCTTTGTACATTCTCTAGTAATACATTCAGTATTGTGTGTTGTGTGCCAAGCTTCTTCTCCTTCCTTGTGTTGTTCGTGTGCTTTCGCAGACGTCTAACTCCAATAGGAGCATATGTGGAAGACCCTGAACAAGGCTTCAAAAGGATTGCCAAAGGTGAGAAGTCAGGTAGATTGTTTGCTTTTGAAATTGAAGACAAAAGGAATATAGCACTTTTCAGTTATAGAGATCAAACCTTATTTGAGTTGAAAATATGGCACAAAAGGCTAGAGCACATAGGAGAGAGAACTCTGAAGCAAATTTTTCAAGAATCAAAGTGTGCTTGGCATTCCCAATGTGACCAAGCAGCACATAATATACAAATGTGGAGCTTGCCAATTTGGCGAAGCTCAGAGGCAACCATTCAACAGGAAAGGATACATCCATGAAGACTATTTGGAGCTTTTACACACATGTGTGGGGTCCTAGCAAAGATCCATCCATCTTAGGTTCAAGGTACTATGTCATTTATTGATGATTATAGTACGTGGACAATTCTCTATGATGAAGCATAAGGATGACGTATTTACATGTTTCAAAAAGTATTTGACACTAGTTGAAAACCAAATAGGAAGGAGCTTGAAGAGAATCAAGTGTGATGGAGGTGGTGAGTATTTTTCACATGAGTTTGATCTATTTCCATAGGAGAGAGGCATAAAGAGGGAAGTTACAACAAGGTATATTGTTGAATTGAATGGAGTGATAGAGAGAAGGAACAAGTTAATTGTTGAGGCAGCTAGTGCTATGTTAAGTGAGAAAAAACTATCTAATTATTTATGGGCAGAGGCTATATCCACAGCCACCTATTTGGTCAATAGGCTTCCATCCAAAACATTGGATGGTATGACACTATATGAAGCATGGAATGGCATGAGACCCTCATTGGATCATTCAAAAATATTTGGATGCATTGCCTATGCACACATCCCATCACAAATCAAAGGGAAGCTTGACCCTAAGGTTCCAAAATGTATATTTATTGGGTATGATTAGAATCAAAAGGGATGTAGACTATACAATCACACTAACAAGGTATTCATAGTTAGTAGGGATGTAGTATTTGATGAGAATAATTCATGGTTTGAAGATGATTGTAGGACAATCAAGTTACCATATGATTTGGAAAATGGTTTTCCAACCCTCACTAAAGAAGATCAACACCAAGCAGAGAACATCAACTCAGAAGATGAGGAGTAGATTGACTTCAAAGCTTGGAAGTCAAGAGGCAAGTTCAAATACAAGATATTAGAGGATCTACCCGTGAGACACTCGGTCTTATCAAGCCTTTCTTCAAAAGATCATCTAATAAAATCTTAAGCTCCT